>JAZHYW010007183.1:0-16836 GCA_037355805.1 Ixodes ricinus | reverse complement strand
AAAATGTCCCCGGCTCTAAGCTCTCCGGCAAACACACGAGGGGCTCAGCAAGCACCTTCCTCGGGGATCTTCAAGTGGTGCAGTCTCGTGGGAAACGCTGCAGGCATTTGGTGGAATTCAAATTAAATCGATAAGATTAAAGCTGCACAAAAACCAGCGAGGCATCGAAAATTTTAGAAACGATGCGTGAAAGCAAACTTACGCCATGGCGAAGCTACAGAATCAGGAATAAGAACATGTCACAGCCGCTGACAGCCTGTAAGACGCAGGGTATGGCATGTTACGTTTTCGCTCCTTGCTTTTTGTTTCGTTCTTCGGCGTTATTTCCGGCTAATGCAGCAATCTGATTGGCTGCGGTATTATGATGATCATGACAGACCTCGCCTTGAATGTCTTATGCTTTCCGTCACTATGGCATTCGTGAGTTCTATCGTAAAACTGAACTGCGGGAGCAACCGCCCAGTCGAACAATAGGTGATTTGCGCCTTGGGATAATAAACTTGTATGTGTTTTCAAGTATGTAAAAACTGAAATAATTGCCAACCATTCTGAATTGACGAAATACCGCACATAATTAAGCAACAATATAAAGAGGCAAGCAGTAATGCGGAAACACCAGCAAAAGCACCGACCAATATATATTGCAAAGATTCGTATGGGTCTTTATTTTACCTCACTTCTCACAAAACGTAGCGCCACATAAATCTTCCCTGGAAAACAGTAAGATCTAAACAAAGCCGCTTAAACGACTGGAAATATTGATATTATAAAAAATATCTAGTAATTTTTATAGATTGTTGTAGGTTGTCATAGCTTTATATAATTTAAACTTCTGGCACTTGCCTACGTTTCATAAGTCTCTTAAATTTTTTTAGGTTAGGCAATCAAAATCATGTTGAAGATAAATATATGCACGGAAATCTAACTCATCTCATCAGGCGACCAGAATCAGCAGGCACAATGTAGATGTTGTGTAAGTAAGACAACATTGTTGACAGTTTTGTTGAAATCGTCTCATCGGGTAGCTTAACGCGTCTATAGCAAATAGCTTACTTAATATACTAGTAAGAGAAGACGGTACAAAAAGAGTGGCGTATTCCTTGCATGGTATGCCTGACGTCTTGTGGCGGGCGTGGGCTCTTATTAAGAATGTACCAACTGCACACCGTTTCAGCTCACAACATTTTGCTGACAATTGCACTGAAACAATTTTGATAAAATAAAACTCGGTTACAAGCAACTTCTTGTGCTTCTCTTTACTAATGATAAAACCCGACCAAAGACACGGTTCTGTTGCGTTAGGGCAGCCCCTATATACACAACACGCGATGAACTGCTGTAGACGCAACACGCCAGCAGCGTGGCAGGAAATGGGCCCTTTTCATCTTGCAGCACGAGATCAAAGGGGACATTTTGCTTTTGATCCTCTGTTTATATAAATAGTCATTTCATCCAACCCAGTCAGATTCCCGAGCATCGAAGTCGTTGGGAATTAGAGACAGCCGGTTGTTATCAGTGCGTCAGTCGCGTGACCTGAATCTGCCTGCGAACCATCTAAAGGACAGCCTAATTGATTCACCGACCTGACTCCTCTCAACGTGGTATCGAGCGGCACCCTACGGAGGACGTCAAGACGCGCCTCCTCCCAATACACCAACCAGAAGAACACAAGACCTGCTTTTTTTCCCCAAACATCATCACTACGGATGGATGGATGGATGGATGAGGCTAACCCTTTTTGTCGGGCGGCGGCTTGCATTCACTAAACAGCCACGCAGGAGGATTCACTGAATTGGATCCACGCAGCAACGCAGAGACGAATGTGTCTGCCACTTTGCGTCGACCCTCGTCGAGCTTCGGTGTGTTTTCCGCTCAGGGTGTGTCGGAGATCGATACTAATGTTTAGCTGCGAGATTGCGTACATGTGGCGTTTCGAAACGAGTTTGTAAATAGCTTGATAAGATAGGCAGATAGGCAGTGTTTGGTGTTTGTGGTGTTTCTAGGTTTTCATGTTTCTTCGTATTAAAATACACTTGTAATTCAGCCGTTGTCGTGTATATACTCCTTCTACCTGTCCTTCGTCAATATTTGGCGCTGTTTCCTGTTAGTATTGCTACTGCTCAGCACGAGCCCATCGGCGTGTCCGTTCACACTCGAGTGGCGGTCACCCGCACTTAGCACTTTTTCCTAAGTGAGTGACAGTCTCGCGGGACGGCAGAAGGATGCTCTGCGTCTGCTAGATGAGTTGGATGCCGGTGTGCGTTAATTCTACCGAGAAAATAAAACAGAAAAAGCATTTTTAACCTTCTTACACGTCGGGGAATTCTACGGAAACCCCGTGGCATAACGGCTTACCTTGAAGTGGTATCCTTTTTAGCTACTACATTTACGATCAATCATTCAATCACTCAATCAATAGATCAGCCAATTAATTGGGGTGCCACTACTACTTGTGGCATCCCAATAGAAATTGAGGTACTATATACAAATATATGGTAGAGAACAAACTTATTCGCATGTACGTTCTAGCTCTCGCTCCCGACGAGAGCTAGAACAGAGAATTTAGATCCAAAACGACATACTGTTTGACAGGTAAACGTTGAACGAAAGTTCAAGAAGCCGTGAAACTCGGAAGAAGAAAAGATGAACTGTTTTCTTTCATATTGTTTCCAATAGTGTTAGTGTCATGTTTTGTGGTTTTATGCTAGAAATAAGAAACGTGGAGAGGACACGCGTTAAAAAGAAAAGTATTTGGCCAGGTCAACGCGCCTGAGTTTATTTAATGTATGTTATACCATATCCACCTTAAGAGCCGTAGTAAACATAGTGGAGCTTCTTGTGTAGCGTTTCTTAAGGTTCCTCATATGTTGGGAATGAAGAGCCATGTATAAGTGTAGACGTTTAAAAAGCATAATAAACATCACATTAGTTCTAGCTACAGCACCTTTTAAAATTCGCTTGCGCATACATTTTCTGCAAAGCGTTTTCCTTTTGTTTCAGTTGCAGGGCGTATAATGCTGTATCCCAAGACAGCGGCCTCTAGGATACTAGATATACAGAGAGAAAACATTTGTGTTATTATTTAAATTACTTCAATGACTTGACTTCAGTTTTTACGTAGATATTCCATTTTCAAAATAATGCAACATGCAGTTGGCCACGTTCAATTGCAGGACCTGATCACTAAAACATCAGCATTTAGATTTCATTGTAACATGAGCAATAGTGACTTGATTTTCACAGCCATGGCAACATAGCCTAGAGATTATATATACCTTATTTTACCACGAAGGTGCCTAAACTTTTTGTTTTGTTTTATTCAGGTCCATTTTCCTAATGGTGGGCTAATGTTCGTTCAGACGTTTCCAGTTGGATGAATGCAGCAGTCGGCCCCACCCATGAAGGGAGACCTCAAGCGCCGTCTCTCTGTCCGCAGTGCTCGAAACCGCTGCCTGGGGCAAAGTGGCCGCAGGTGCTTCTCTTGAGTGGCGTGATCGCTGCACATGAACGAGCCCTCGCTGCTTAAGGTCGCCTGAGGGGGCTGACTAGAGCACGTCGAAGCAACCACACGAAGTTAAAAAAAAAAAAAAAAACAGGGCAAGGTCAAATCTATTATATTAAACCGCGACCTACATTCAGGCTGCGCTTGCTATAATTCTTAGCACTGAAATAAAAAAAATAGAATCTTTTTAACATTTTAGCAGAAAACTTAAGTTTTAAATAGTGTTAGAATGTTTTAGTGTAGACTTGGTAAATCAGCTCCGCCTAAACAAAAAAACACAAAAAACATGGATCTTTTTTTATTTTGTGATAACGGCGGTGCGCTCGTGAAGCTTCCAAAAGTTTGTTAAACGTTTAATGTCTTGAAGGTAACTAATAACTCCTCAACAAATTGTCGATTTACTTCTAGAAATCACAAACAAATCACCATAAGATGTAGCGGTTGAAATACAAAATACGTATGAATGAACGGAATATTGCGCACCTATTAGCATCGTCATCTGGAATGGTAGCGTGCTCAAAGCTACTTTTTAATGCAGGAAGCTGTTGTTTTAGTGGTTTTGTTATATATTTATAGCAGTTAACTAAACTTTTTGCGACCAAATGCAGTTCCTTTATACGTGCTTGAATAGCCGATGCGTACATTACTTCTTATAATGCGTCGAAGATAACGCATTACTTTCTTATCATCCAAGTTGAAAGTATTTCTTGCTTTCTTTGTACTGATGCCATTTCTTTTTCGTTTTGTACAGGAATACTGTTGAGTCCCAGATAACAATTTAAAAAATAAAGCAACTATACTTTCATAGACAAACGATTACGAATAAAACGATAGAGTCATTCATTGTATATTGCAAGAGCAGGACGAAAGAATGCAGAAATAGCTGGATGGAGTGTCTCGCACAGCGCACAGGATCGATGAATAGGGGAGGTCACCTGAGCCAACAATCCGGAGGGTTGAATGACCATTTGTTTTTTCTCGGAAGCTGATCAAACACCTTCTCTCTTTCGAGGCCTAACCTAAAATATTGGCTTCCAGGGTCTACCTCCAGGTTCTGAAGCTAATCCGATTCCTAAGAATATGCATGAAATAAGAGACATAAACAGAAATATCGACATAGTAAAACGCGTTGAGAAAGAGGCTGAGCACTCAAACGTAGCAATCTATTTTACGGATGCCAGTTTTAAGGCAGAGCAATGCACGCTAGCAATGTGGAGCCAGAACGAAATCCTGACGCGGGAGTGCAAGGGAGTTCATACTTCCCTGCACGCTGAGCTGCTAGCCATAGTTACAGCCATAACCGATTCCATCAAACACGAGAAGGAAGAAGCCATAGTGAGAACGGATATCCAACATGTCTGCCGAGATTTTCTAACCAATGAACTACCCATTTACATCTACAGAATTCTGCAACGACAGATGCACAGACACCCGCCGCTTAAAATTAGGATCAAATGGGTCCCAGGACACCGGGGACTTCGAGGAGTAGCCGAGCTCACGAGCTCGGCTACATGCTACCATCGTGAAAATTCTTTTTTCATTTAAAAAAGTAGGATTCCCAAGAAGGAGCACGTTTATATGACTTCTAAACATACCTGGTTTCTTTGCGCATTCAAGCGCTCAATCGCACAAACAGGAAAGAGCGGTTGAAGGCGGTCGATGAAGCAATTACTTCACTAGAGGAATACCGGACACTTTTCTCGTTTGCGGAAAACGGAACTATTAGAGTGTCGCCAGACCAAGAGATGGCGCTTGCTTCGGCGACAAAACATCCTGGAGCGTAAGAATCTCTTCTGTTCGGTTGTGTGTCCGCCATAGCCAATGATATTTCGTGTTTGCCATCACAGTACATGAAATATTCTGAGTGCTCGTTACTTTTTCCAAATACAAAAAGAATCGAAGTCTCCAGGTTATCGTCGCGTCCGCTAGCGCCATATCTTGGCTTGGTGTCTGAACTGAAAACATGTCGCCTCGAGAGAATTAGCATTTGTGCGGGTTGTCTAGTATTCACTCCTATTAAAGCACTTGAAAGCATGGTTGTTCTTTTATTTCTGTCTCCCACATCTCAACCAACACGAGTTGAAAACACATACAGGTGAGAAAAGGAACATTTTATGACCTTTCTCTCCATCCTACTGTCGCACTTCTCGTTCGAGCACCAAAAAACCTACGACTGTTTTTTTTTTTTTTCAATACGGCTGAAGGGAAGTTTTAACCAAATATTGATAGTCAGTGACTTGCCTAAGAATTGGTTCAATAGACGGATCTCGAACTAGTCGCCAAATTACCATACGCAATATTTTTCCCCTCATCTGAAACTCCAGAATGTAGTTTTAAATTGGACTGACACGCTGACAAGTACTATTGGTACCACCGGAAACGAGGCGCCAGATGTTGTCATATGGGGCAGTAGACCTTGCTCGCGACGGGTTACAAGAAGTTTGATTGTCCAATGAATGATGATAAAACTCGCGCCAGGTGAAAAAGATTAAATGCTCTGAATACTGTGTTTCTTGGACTGCCCGCTCTATTCGCGAGTCATATGACCTGCGACGCGTCACCTCACGGTAGAGCGCGGGATTATTTTAACGGCGAATTTGGCATAACCTTCATCTGCCATCATCTTGAAAGCTATATTGAATCAAGAGATAGCACATTGCGAGCCAGGAGGAGTAAATCTTCTGCATACCCACCGCAAATGAAGTTTTGCTTTGGTAAGTTGCGTCCTCTTATGCGGGGCTTTAGTAACTCGGAGACGGGACGCGGCCGCATTCATTGAATCCCGATCTGGAGCTCAAATCTCCGAGTGCCCCGCCGATCCCCGACGCGGCGCTCCTGTCCAGTCGTTCGGTGGCTAGGCATTCTCAAAGGTGCCCATTTTTGGCCACCAGCCGCGCCGACTAGCAACTGACCGAGGCGCCTCCTTTTCACTGCCCTGGGTCTATTCCGAAAATCTGCTTAGATTGGTAGCTCAGAAAACCACTCTTTAAAGACCGACCAACAGGCAGAAAGGAGAAAACTCTCCCTCAATTCTCTCCTTTCCATTCAAGAAAGAGGCAGACCCTCCTCCTTTCTCAGAGACTCGCTCCTGTGGGGAGAGGAGGAGAGAAGAGTGCAAGAGGGAATGTAGAGAAGAAAACTGGGAATCCGGTTTTCTGCCCGGCAGAAGACGATTTTGTAGATCGGCCTTTAATTTGGTATAGGATGTTCAGTCCGAACGTTGGCCTCTAGATTGAGCGCTAGACAAATTGTCTCGGGGATTAGCGTAAGCTCTTTGGGGCTAGAAAGCCGTTTCCCCCACCGCGGAGTCCAGGTGTCTAAACGGTCTGGGCAATTAGGGCGGGGATTATTCTGGTCCGATTAGTCGGACTGCGTCGCACCGACTAATGGACGGCAGTGAACAGGGAGCCTCATTAGGAGACTCTTCCGGCGGCGACCGCGAGGTTCTGTGCCTGGACGTTGTAATCGAGGCAACAGCGGTGCATAGGCCAGCTGAACTGGGCTTTCCAAGATTCCTGGCTGGGTAACTTGGCCCGAGCGAAGCTTGTACAGGTCGAAAGGGTGAATATGCAGGAGGGTGTCAATGACCACGTACCGGTGAATCAGAATGGAAATTGAAATGTGTGTGTTCCACAAGCAATAGTGCAGTTGGTTCAGTTCCGATGTCGTTACAGTTTACTGTCCCTGACAGCTGAACAAACACAAGGTGTGGCATCTTTTGTTCTTGTGTTTACGCTTCTCGCTTCCTGATTGTTTCAACGGTGTTTGTCGTCGGTTAATGCCGCAGTTTGATTGGCTGCCGAGGAATAATTACATGCGCGGAATACGCCACGCCCTCCGTTTTTTAAGTTGTCGGTTACTAAATAACAGAAGGCTTTAGGTCAAGAATAAGAAAACTATATTTGAGCTTTTTTTCATAGGCTGATGTGATTATCGTAGTAAATAATGAAGTCAAAAATTGAGTTTACAATCAAACAAGGTTAGGGTACACACTAGATGATGCTCCAAATTAGTGAAATTGCGTTTTGCATTTTGATATTTCGTATATATACGTATACTTTGTAAGACCGCACTCGTCGGGATTACCAATATGTTTGATGGGGCTTACTGGTATACGCTCCATCCTAAAAAAGTTTACAATCATTGCGCGTGATTTTTATACGCGAGAGTTATTTAACAATACACGTCTTAAAAAAATACGTACATTACATGCACGTTCGAGCTACTGAAAGTCTTCTTTTTTATATCGACATTGGGAAGGGTGTAGAACGAAACTCATGACGTCATAGTTTGCAGCGCTATCTTTTCATTTAAGTGCCATCAAGAGCCGCTGCGTATAGGTACTTAACCAACATACTCTCCTTCCTTCCTTTGCATGATGAGCTCTTTCGAGAACTCACGCGACAAAACAAAATAACGGTTGAATGTAGTTCTGTATAGTGCATATATGTGCGTAGAAACGATTCGCGATAAAACGCGACACCGGACGCTAAAAGCCTATCAAACTCACGTTTCGGTGGAAGTGGATGCACTTCACTCGAAAAGTCGTTCGAAAATGCGGAAAGACAATAAAAATGGAAAGGCCTCGTTTTCCGACGCTCTGTCACCAGCACCGCTGATGCTTCTGTCTGTCGCAGTCCGGGGCTCTCCGAGGTGCAGTGAATTCTAATATCAGTGCTCCGACTCAGCAAACACGCAGTCGCACGCGAGCGCCGACGTAGGTTGAAGCGACGGAGTTCTTAACCCTGGAGTCGTTTGTTCTGCGTCGTTCGCGTGTCAAATACCCAGCGCATGAAAGAGGCTCCGAGGCGGCGGTTGAGAACTTCGTGCTTTTTAGTCTTTGCTTCTTGTTTTTTTTTATTAGAATTACATGGAAATGTGAAGACAAAAAATAATGAAAAGGAATGTAGTTCACGTTCACTTTTTCAGGACAGAAGGTAGAGCTCGAAGTTTGGTACTAAGGGCGATTGGGGATTATTTTATTTTTATATTATATCTAAAATATTGGTGTCGATGATTCTTTGAAACGAAAGGAATTCACCTGTTTCCTTCACTTTTTTTTTGCTAGCACGAGAAAAGCAAGAGAAAACTTGCAGCCACCTTCCGAGCGTAGCCCATGTTTATCGACGGTACAGTGTTACGTTCGGTGTGCGCTGCCATTCATGAAATGTTCCGTGCACATTTGAGATGATGATGATGTCGGAGAAAGTATTTTCGGTTTCCGGACGCAACCCCCGCCGGCGGAGGTTTTGGTCGTTGGGAAAACGAACGAGTTTAAAGACATTGCAGCCACAGTTGCCTTCGTATCCCGTGGGCGATACACATGTCCTCCGATACTATTCTGTGCTTTAGGATATTTTTCGTACAGCCTTGTAGCGAACAATGGTGTTCCGAGGACCAGAGAATATCGTTATTGAATCCGCTAGCTCTAATTAAATCTGGAAGTAAAAAGAAATCGAAGACACTGCGTCCGAAGACGTTCATCCGGGTCATTCCGTTCGTTACTAACTACCCATCCAGGAGGAAAGCACCGGCAGCCTTTTTCTCTTTTTCTATTGCCGTCTTTCAGTAAAGCGGTCTATAGGAAAGCACCATGCCCACAGCGAAGCTGAATGCTACTTGTAAAAACTACTAACATAAAATATCATCTCTTTTAAAATCTGAGCTGTTTATGTTCGTACTGTTGAACGAGTACTCATAAATATTGAAACGTCTTGTGATTTTGAAATTCCTTGGCATTATAAGGAATCTTACATTCTCAACCGCCATTTAGAAGCACAACTAAAGCACTATGCTGAATAAAGCGTACTAACGAGCGTATTTAGTTTTTAGACTAGAATGAAAAATAATTTACAGTAAATCTGTGAGTGTGCTTAAAAGTTTGGTACAGCTGCGAGCTAATCTACTAGGTCGCGCACACCAAACCGGAAACCCTCATTCCTGAATAGATTCCAAAAGTTGCAAAACAGCAATATCATATTTAAAAAAAAAAAAACGATGCAGGGGGCACGAAACATTTTAGAAATTTGAAACCAGGATTTCAGTGACCTGCCTTGGACTGAAGGTTGTGCTGGAAAATCTCCTAAACCTCAACAAAAGCCAGGGGACAAACCAGACAATAAAAAGGAGAACGCCGGAAAGCGAACTACCATCGTGTGTGCCTGCGCCTATTGTGCGGACTGGAAAACAATGGGATTACATCCGGAAACCATTGGCCGAGTTAGCAAACAACGTCTCATTGTCGAAAGCCCAGCTCAGCCCACAGTATCCGCTTTCCAACGAGAACGTAGAGCTTCCGAACAGAAATAGCTTGTTGTGTACATTATCGGCCCTTGGAGAAACGACGGGGAAAATCACGCGTCTATTCCAGTGTACGGGGAGTCTATTTTCGCAGCTTTGGATCTCGCGAGTGACCGAGTCAATATGTGGGCGACGCCGGAAGGCTCGGCGTCCGCCGTCTTCAATGACCTGGAACAATCGCTTGCTTGCAGCCCATATGAGGGACCCTACAAATAGTGACCATCTCGTAAACAATATCCACTACTGTTTTGTTATCCAGGCAAACAACCTCAGGGGGCTGAAAGCATCGTTCTGGGACCGCTCGCTGTCTTGGCACCTAGGAACAGAGTGCACTTGAACGCATATGCGTACCTTATACGGTGAGAAACCGAGTGAGAGGGGAAAAGAACGTGCGATGGTGTCAAACTGCCGAGCTCTGATTCGATGGGGATGGTGGGTAGACGCAAAGGTTAGCTGCCATTGTCGCTACCCGCTATCTTTCATCCAATCAGAGCGAAATAAAGCGTCGTCTGGTCCTTGCGCAGCCTGGTGTTCGAACGCCGGACTCTGCACGACGAGCAGACGACGCTTTTTTCGCTCTGATTGGAGGAGATATAGTGTGTAGAGACAAAGGCAGTTAGCCTTTGTGGCTATCTACTATCCTTCCAATCAGAGGTCGGCACTCGGACGCCACCGCACGCTTTCATTTTCTCCTCTGCCTCAGTCTGTCACAGCATAGTCGCAACAGCCGCGCTAGTGTAAACAGCCCGAGCACCACAAATAAAAGTCTGAATTTTAATTTATTTATTTTCACGTTTGGTATCCAGGGTCCGTGTGGGACAAGTATCAGACACGAGTGCTGTGTCTGAGTTCCGCTGGGACCCCAAGTTTAATCAGTCAGAACAAGAGTTCCCGCTTAACGCTGACACAGCGTGCGCTTCTTTCTATGAGTGATTAGTTTCGCTTGAGAATAGCAAAGCCCCAAAGGCGACGAGCGCCGCGACGATGCACTCTTAGCGCCGCTTGATTCACACTGTCGGATCGTAGCCTACGGCTGCTGTCGGACTTGAAGGGAATTGGGGTATAAATTTCCGCTCTTTGAGCAATCGTCTAAAATGGTTTTGACCTCAAAAACCGTAGAGAAACAAAGAGTCCGGCTCCTCGCGCAGCATTACTGAATTTCTCCTTTATGTGGAGAATTAAGGCATATGTAGGTGCGTTTTAGGTCAGATATGTGTTATTGTATCAAGACGTACACGTTTCAAACGCCAAAGCATCACTTCTTCCTCCGACAACCAAGTCTTGTAAGAGCTACTTCGCGCGGCGCATGAACAATGCGCAAAACGTCCCTTTTTCTGGAGGTGAAAACAAATATAGGTTTTCAAACTAAGTACGATCAGATAATTAGCTTCTCATTTCGCTCTGCAGTTAGTGTGTTCGCTCTCACTCTGTCTATAGGCAAAGAGAGGGAAGTAACGCTTCGTCATGAAGGCAGCGTTGCAAACAGCAATACTCAAGAATTATTTTTTGTTTTTTAGTTTGTGACGTGTTGTGCGGCGAAACACCGTCATCAAATAAGATATAGCTTCGCCAATACTGGAAACTCCTCCGAACACCTATGGGAGCGGCGGCGAACGTGACAGTGGCGCCTCTAGACGGACTCGGAGTCTACGGAAGCAGATGACGCAATGGAAAAGTATAGGCTCCGCGACGTCCTCGAGCTTTACGAGCCCCGTTTCATCACCCTGACAGCTGAAACAATTCCTTAAGGTCAGTCCGCTTGCAAGGCGGAATCCACTCGACCACACCTTCAACGACAAACAAATAACAACGCTCGCATAAACAAAGTTAGGGCAATATATTTAGGACGTCACAAACGCCACTCAGGAGGATCGCACTCGTTTGGAGCGCATCTGAGGAAGCAAAAAAGCGTTTACCTACTCGAACTACGTCGTAATAAGCTACTGTTTATCCGTTAGAAGCTGCGTTGTTACAATTTCTTACCTAAATAGGTGATTATTAGAACGTGCAGCCAACACTGTGTTTAAAATTACCAGAGCAAGCGCACCAGCCTCCGCAGCATTACAAAAAACAAAAAGTAACGAGAAAAACGAGCGTGCAAACTCTTTCCGAACTTTGCAAGAAAAGATGGCAGGCATCCCATCTAGTTATTCATGGCAGGCATGCCATTTAGTTCCCAGATGGAACTAAAAGAAAAGTGGGGAACACTAACGAACAATGGTGATATGAAACAAAGAAGTTAGCAGGCGATACAAAGATACAAATCACCCATCAAAGACCTCCTCCAACGACGACGATCGCACGGGGCGTCGGTAGAGAGCATTGAAAATTAGCAGGTGGTGCTCGCCGTTGGTGTTGAGTCCACAACAAACAAAGCGAAAGCAACACAACGAAACTATATAAAAAAAAGAACTTCATTTTTTTTGCACGTTACACGTTTGTTTATTTGCTTTCGCGGCGTTGGTAGGAGCTAAGAACAAGGAGAGGAAGGAATAACGTAGTCCAGCTCGCACTGCCCGGTAAATAAGAGTCGAACGCTGCAATCTGCTTCGAGCTAGCAGTGTGTGACCTGTTTTTGCTTTTGCATTTCTTCTCCAGTGACTTTCGCAGGTTGTTCGTTTGCTCGCTTGGCGCAGCATTTCAAAAGTACATTCCAGTACTTGTTGGCGTACATGTCCAAGGCAATCCTTGCACACCGTACCTTTGTTTGGAGTGTCGATCAGCGGCCTCAAGTGTGTTTTTAGCTGAACTCTTGTTTGGTGAAATATTCTTCTGTTGAGGCGTCAGTGGCAAATTTTGAAGCCAGATTTGGATAGCTCTTCCAGTTTAATTTGAACTAACTTGATTACTCACGCTTGTTCGGTGTTCGGGAAGTGGTAGAAGCGATTTTCCACCTCATCACACAAACTTGTTTTCGCAGTGGAGATGGCAGGCAGATGGCATGCCTGCCATCTCCAAGTATGCGCTGGTGTATGCCCGAAGGCGGCCGGTTGATCAACCAACGATGACCCATAGCAGAAGTGACCGCGTACTCAAATAAGATCCGAATAGAAATGTATAACGAGCTTTCACTTCTTAATATATTTATTAAGTATCAAAGAGTACATATAAAGATTTCGATCAGAAACTCAATCGAAGGCGGACAAAGGAGGTTATCACAGACGACATTGAAAAACAACAACGACAACAACAGCAAAATTGGATGACGGCCCTCCAAATGTCCGGGCATAGCGTAGCAGACGAACCGGTGGTAGTAAGCGACGAAGCGAAGGAAAGAAAGTAGAGACTGTGTTTGTCCTTTGTCCCTCTTGTTCCCCTTCTCCAGGGATTATTTTCATCATTCCTGTCCAGCTCGCTTCCACCTTTGCATTTAATTGCATTATAATCATAACCTTAAATGGCAAGCTTCACCCTTGTTGAGTGTTAAAGACTGGTGGCAGCTGATAAACCCGTTTGCTCTGCTGACGTCTAACCCCTGGTTAGCTCAGTTGGTAGAGCGCTCCACCTGTAATGGAGAGGTTCCGGGTTCGATACTCGGACCAGGCGGATTTTTTCGGTCGCGCACCAGCTGTGTAGGGAGATATGTGTTTGTCCTTTGTCCCTCTTGTTCCCCTTCTCCAGGGATTATTTTCATCATTAATGGTGCGTTGTTGCACCAAGATTAGTAATATACGGTGCAAATTTCAAGGGCAGCGAATCGACGCCTCAGCTGGGTCTTGAGCAATACACAATTCTGCAGGATATATTTTAGCCTAATATAATATATACTTTTGTTACGTTATGAATGCACGTTTGTAATGTCCCTGACCATCTCCAATTTCTCTCAATTAGCTGCGAAAATTAGTAAAGTATCACCGAGTTAATCTTTATTAAGTAGTTCTTGCCTCCATTGTAGTAGAGCGGAGAGCAATCTTGTGGAAGTAGCGGCCGAAAATCGCACCCATGCTGATTGCTTCGCTACCATTCGCAAGCTAACCTTGTTGTGTATTAATCATCTCACAATCCGTCGCTTTCTCACTACGCAGCAATACTTTATCCAGAATATAAAAGTAAGCACTTTTGCTTTCAGCGGAAACGAAAGAAAACCACCTCTTTATTAAATTTTTAATCTAGGCCACGCCATGTCATCTTTGTAAAATAGGAACCATGCCCATTTTTACATATTTATTTAGTTCATGGACTAAACATAAAATTGCTTCTGTTTCTTGCTTTTTTCTTTAAATGCTTGTTCGTAAATTTGCGTTTGAGCAGTGTTGCAGGCAGTATCCATCTTCCAGTTAAATTGTTTGTATCTCGAGTATAGACTTTGGGATTTTATTTGACAGACAACTCGAGTTGTTTCTCTAGTTCATTGGTCACTCATTGAGTACCTTTCTTGTACCAAGGATCTACTGCCTTATCAATTAAAAAAAAAATGTTTGCAAAGCAGTGCGGGTGCAAAACACTAAAGATGAAAGGATCACTGATCATATAATTGCAAATGTACGTGGTCGTTTCCGCCGCTTCAGGAAGAAGTAAGAAACTGTGGAACAGTTTCCCTCGTACTAGTAGGGCGGTCCCTGGCTATAAACAACAATATTTGCAACAAATATAACATTTGCTCTGGAAATGTTCCCGTCATGCTATTTAGGTCGGACGTCTCACGTTACATTTATCAACTGGCCAGTTTGCTGCGACCTGATCAGAGCACCACCGCAAGATCATGTCATGCACTCACTCTAAAAATGCGGATTGAAATGTGATCTCCCCTGAAGTCCCAAACGTGACGTCGAGCGATCATTTTCGTTTAATATTTCAAATGCAGTGCATACCCGTAACATTACACACGTAGCAAGAATATTAGTTAGAAGCTAGCTGAAGCTGCCATTTAGAAATAACAAAAATTTATTCATGCTCCCGACATAAAGTTTCTAAACTTGTTATTTCGAGATAAACTTTGGATGTCCAGATCACTGTGTTAGCTGTTGGATGCGTATGATGTGCGGCAATGACGCTCCGCTATGTCAATCGGATTAATGTGTTGGCGGTCTTTCTATGTGTGTGATCCACTATGTGGTCTTGTCATGCCATCAAATGAAACAGATGTATGTGGACATTAACCATCCAATTGAGCGGCCACTGGTACACTTTTTTATTTGATACTACAGACAACATTTGGTCTAAGCAGGATGACAAAGATTATATAAAACCCGTATTAAAAAGGAACAAGAAACAGAACAAGACAAGCAATGTCAACAGATAACCCAAGAAAGATGATAGGATACAGCACTGCAAGCAGTAGAACCAATCTCCATCAAAAAGCACAATACTGAAGTACATGAAACATTAAACTTATCAACACTGAAACACTTCTGAATAAAAAAACAATTAATCCAAAACGACACCTCAGACAATTCTTGAATAATTTATATAATGATAAATCAAAATCCGAAGATGAAATAACCGAACGTGAAAGCGAATTCCAATCCTCAATTAGCCAGGGAAAAATGAAAATATAAACATATTAGTACGCGCGAAGTATCGTGATAAGGAATGCTGATATTAGCGCCTAGTTCGTCTTGTGAAAAGCAGCTCTTAATAGTGATCTAAATCAATGATAGCTTTTGTCTTTTTATACAAAGTGTGCAAAAAGTTTAAAAGGGCTATTCGTCTATGATACTCTAGAGTTTGTAATTTGTTGGTTTTCATCAACTGTGAGAGCGCATCAGTTCTTTTAAATTTTCCATAAAAAAGCCTCACTGCAGGTCTTTCAACTCGTTCCAATATTTTAGAATTTGATTTAGTACGAGGGTCCCAAGTTATACTACCATATTCTAGTTAAGGCCTAACGAGTGAATTGAAAGTCAATGATTTTAAACTCGAGGAGCGTATTTTAGCTTTGCCTCCAGAAGATCCAGATTCTTGAAGGCTGCCGAGGATGTATTTTTATACGGGTCGCCGAATTCAGGTTCTTATGTATGGTCACTCCGTAATACTTGTAATCATCAACCTAAGCAATGGAACTTTTATTTAGCTTGTATTGAAAACTTGAATGGTCGTGTTTTTTCTGTAGTTTGAAGATAAACGTTTTGTTTTCAGTGTTAAGCGTCTTGTCCCACATATATCACCAACTTTGAATTTTGTTGATGCTTTCGCTCATTAATCGTTGATCGTCAGGTGAAGACATTTCTCTCAACAACAATGAATCACCTCAATATAAACGTATATTCACAGACTAGTGGACAGTGAAAACAGTGTCATTAATACAAGCTAAAAACAGCAAAGGACCAAGGACGTTCCATTGAGGTACACCAGATTTCACGACTAATATTTCTGAGCAGCTACAGCCAACCTCAACAAATTGTTTATGACGTCCTAAGTACGAACATGCGCACCTAACAATAAAGGGATGAGGAGCTATAAGTTCTAGTTTGCTAACTAACTTTCCGTGTAGTACCAGGTCAAATGTCTTACTAAAGTTAAGAGAATAACATCGACTTGCCTTCATCTACCTAGTATGGATGAAAAATTGTGAATAGTGAATGCTAGCTGAGT
This sequence comes from Ixodes ricinus, assembly GCA_037355805.1. Lineage (NCBI taxonomy): Eukaryota > Metazoa > Arthropoda > Arachnida > Ixodida > Ixodidae > Ixodes > Ixodes ricinus. The sequence goes on along the minus strand of JAZHYW010007183.1, from coordinate 500 downwards.
AACCGTAAAGAATCCCTTCCTAAATCTATTCTGATGGGTCGAGAGTACATTCTTCTTGTTCAGAAACTCTATATTTGGTTAAAATATTATATTACAATAGTTTACAGGGCGTGCATGTCAAGGATATAGCTCGGTAATTGACTAACTTAAGTCGCTCACCCTTTTTGAACACAGGCACAACGCGCGCCTATAGCAAATCGTTTGACAGAGTACCTGAGACAGAAGAGACACGAAAGATAACTGTGAGAAAAAGTGCCAACACTCAGCATACCAATGCAAACATGCGTTGGGAATTTTATCAGGACCACAAGAAGCTTTCCTTTATATTTAACAACATAGAAAATACTCCCTCGTAAGATACGAAATCAGCACACATGAAGGATGGCAATGTCTCAGTACTGTTGAACAAGAACATCGTCAGAAAAGACCGACTGAAAGTAAACGTTGGAATGCTGCGAAATTTCACTCTTGCTATAAACCGGATACATCAACCTTAATTT
>JAZHYW010007182.1:0-56849 GCA_037355805.1 Ixodes ricinus | reverse complement strand
TGCTGCCTGGGTAAACAGTGAAATAGCACACAATTGTCCATTATACTCGCCAATAGCCATTGCGAGCCGTTTGAACCTAATCTGGCCAGAAATATATGCTAATAGCCAACAAAAGCCACTAAAAGCCATTTCAGTTGGTAAACATAGAACTTGCTTATAAATATAAACACTAGTCACTACTAGCCATTTGTAGCAATGTTAAGCCAATCTAATAAAGAATAAATGGTTATAGCCAGTAATAGCAACTTTTAAACAGTTTCATCCATAAACACTGAAATTGCACAGAATTGTCAATTATACTCGCTAATTGCCATTGCTAGCCATCTGAATCCAATATGGTATGAAATAGGTGCTAATAGCCAACAATAGCCATTAAAAGCCATTACAGTTAGTAAACACAATTAACTATCAACACTAGCCACTACTGACCGTTTGTAGCCATTCAAGCCAATTAATAAAAAATAAATTCTTATAGCCAATGATAGCCACTTGTAGGCTGTTTCATCCATAAACACTGAAATAGTACAGAATTGTCAATTATACTCGTTAATAGCCATTACTAGCCATTTGAAGCCAAACTGGTCAGAAATCGATGCTAGTAGCCAACAATAGCCACTTTAAAAGCCATTCCAGTTAGTAAACACGAAAATCGCTCATAACTATCAACACTGTTCACTAATGGCCATTGCCATTTCAAATCAATCTAATAGGAAATAAATGCTTATAGCCAATAATAGACACTTGTAGCCTGTTTTGTCCATAAACACTGAAGTTGCACATAATTGTTTACGCACACTAATAGCCATTGCTAGCCATTTGAAGCCAATCTCGTCAGAAATAGAGGATAATAGCCAACAATAGCGACTTAAGAGGGCGCGGTACCTCTATTTATTCGTCCGTTTCAGGCGCCAGATGGCGCGCAGCTCGCGACATGGTTGAACGCGCGAATTCTAGATGGCGCCAGTATCGGAGTGAGAAAAGGCCCGCGGTAGCCGCTGCGTGAAATAGATCCCCGAAATGTGTCGTGTGACGCTGTTCTCCGGCGGATGAAGTTTCTCCCTCCCTCGCGCGCGCTTGGTATGTCTCTTGTCAGTCAGCTCAGTGTGGCCGGGTCCGGCCTCTGCGCTGTGTGATGCAGTGCGTGGCGCTCGTTTTTGTTCGGAGGTGGGAATAAAAATGTCGGTCCTCTTTTTTACGACGCTCGTTTTTATAGCTTGGGTTTTTATTTCAAATGACGTACAGTACCGCCTTTTCGAAATCGTATACTTTGCGGTGAGCGATTGAGAGTCATGTTAGCATTTTATTTTGGTCAGCACTACGCGTTGAATGAAGACCTTGGGCGGCGGCGTAAACATGTGTTGCTCCCCAGATTGTGTCCAAGGTGCGCAGTGACAAATGGAAATGGTATTGAAGGCGTGCGACCGTCGGTTGGTAATTGCGTGCGTTAGATTCACCTGTTCAGTCTAACCATTTTTGCCAATGTCTTATCTGTTTCGACAAATGATATGGTCGAGTCTATTGATAACCTTAGGTAGACTGCACTTACGGAGTGTGCGGGCTTCAGATAAATTTGCTTCGTTTGTGTGAATTAATAATTGTTTTCTCTTTTCCGTACTCGGTGCAATGCAAAAATCGCTGAGATGTCATGGTAGCGTTGTGTGGCGGCGTTTTGCACGCTGACTCGCTGTTGCGTTCTCTGTGCACAGCACGTGTTCAGATGGAATCTGTCAAATCGTATTTCCGATCGATATGATAGATTTAATTTGCTACAGTGTTAATAATATTTTCCTGATTTAAACTGGTGCCCCCCCCCGGTCTGAGCCTAAGTTCAAATTCGAGAGTGCAGACGGACTTCGCGTCGTAACAGCCGTAATGCGCAGAAATAAATTAGTACAATGAAAGAAAAAGAAAAGGATACGAGGCGGCTTGGTGTTATAGAAGTAATGAGTGTACAAAAGATGCCATCGTACGTTTTCTTTTTTCTTGTTGAACGTTCTGCATCGTTGTGAAACGCTCAAGGTACCAGCTAAGACAACGATCTGGCGTGAAATTTCGTCGAGAGGAAAACGAGCGTCACTTTCGCCATGTGCTTTCATTTCGATATGGCGCAAAATGTGCGCGAAATGGTAGCAGGTAAGAGAGCAAAATTTAGATGTTGGGTTTGGAAAACCGCCAGACTCAACCGTGTTGGGGCCACCTCTCGCGAGTCAATACGTCAAAGGTATTGCCCATCGAACTGTACGTGTGAGTTATCCATTTGAGCGAAACCTTGATTTCGCAAAACTATTGTGCGTTAGAAATATGCATCGTGTTAATCAGCTATAACTATACCCTATCTGACTAGCTGCGCTCGGTACTTGGAAGCCATGAGCGAGAAATAAATTAAAGTTGCTTTTGTAGGACAATCGAGACGTGGAGACCCATAAAAGAGAGTCCCGAAAAGAAGAGAGCTCCCCCTTCCCTTCAAGTGTTGGGTTACGCTCTCAATCATGTCCCTTTGGTAACACTGCGTGCACCCGAAATCGCCTTCTTCACGGAAAAACACGGTGGCCTTCAGAATCGAGGGGTGCTACGCGAAAACGAGCGACATGTCACGGGAAGGAAGGCGAGGTTCCACGGGCTTTGAAAATGCTCCTGACCGCAAAAACAACAAACCTTGTTTTCTTCTTTTTTGTCGAAGAACAATTTTTTATTCTTTTTTTTTCGTCCACCTTGATACCGCATCAAGGCAAGCACTAACATAAACAAAAAATAAAAGTAGTACGCATACAACGACAATGCACCCACTGGGACCCGAGTCAAGGCAAGAAAAACCAACTACTAAAAGGAAAAAAGAAATTAGTACGCACACATAGACAGGGCGCATCCATCGAAAAGCCACAAAGGAGGAAAACAATCGGGGCCTAAACACCCCCCCCCCGTTTTTTTCCCCGCCCCCAAAAAAAGGAAAAAACAGAAAAGCTTTTTGGACGACCGCGGTCGCCCAAGCGATGACCTTGGAAGAGTATGCGATTGTAGCACGTTTGTCCCGCGGCAGTTCCCCTGTACAAGCCATCGAGACGGAGGGGCCCGCAGACTGGGGTGCCCCCAACAAAGGCACACTACTTGGGCGTAAAACGCGTTCTCTTCTTTTTCTTTTTTTTTTTTTTTTTTTTCAGTTTGGGAAAAGGGCTAAAAGCTATTTTCGTTTCTTTCTCACTTTATTTTCTTCGGGTGGGTGCGTGTCGGTTCATAGAACAACTTCTTCTATCATAAAAATTAAAAAAAAACTCACGAGAAGAATGAGAATAAGAAAATTAGTTGACAACTGTGGACTCCGTTCTCTCATTCTTGCGCAGAAATTCCTTTTGTAGGAATACACTATTGCTTCGCCGAAAGTCACAAGTTGCAAATATTCTACAACGTGCGCTCTAACACATCGCTTGCCTAAACAGCCGCAGTCGTCATATGAGTTCCGCATTACAGGGGCCAGGGTTACCAGAGCCAAATTGGGTTACCTAGCGATAGGTTTGGCGTCGAAATTTGGCTATTGGCTATGTGGCTACATGCGGCTACTTTTTGGGCTATGTCCAATTTTTCCCCGATATCCGCGAAATTGTTTCCTTTCCCTCTGTATACTGTAGGATGTCTCAAGAAACCCTAGAGAGCATCCTTCGATCATGGGAAGTTTTTTTTTTTTTCTTTTGGAGGAAAGAGTGTTGCCAAGATTTTAAGCCTTCCGACGAATTTTTCGCTCGGTTCAACTCTAAGGTACTGTACGGAGCTTGTACGAGTGGGACAAATGATTCCTAATATTATTGTTCATAGCATGAGACTGTCCAAATGTGTCCACATGAGCTTTTGTTTTTTTTATTTCAAATAAAACTGTTTTCTGGATATTTTAATACTTTGATTTTGCACACTATCGCTCACCTAAGCATATACAGAAGCAGAGGTTTCGCCTTCAGCTTGTAAACGCAATATCGAAAGTTTGGCTACTTTTGGGCTATGCAAATATTTGGCTTTTGGCCACTTTTTGGCTACACTGACTAGCCATTTGGCTATATCAGCTAGGAGCTATCTGGCAACCCTGCAGGGGGCAGACTCTTGTGTTAGTCGTTGATGACAACGTCCATTGGAGACGCCCTCGTTAGGAAAAATATTTTTACTTTTGAAGTTCACAATCTGCGCCCGTCCGGCCAAATTGGGCAAGTTGGGGTACGCTCACTGCAGACGCACAACAAAAGGGGGCCCTCTCGCAGGTGCCCCTATCTACAGATCTCACCCTTCCCTGAACTGGTCACTTCGGCGAGGGCAGGTGATCAGAGAATGTTTAGACTTGGGCTAAACTGTTCCAAGCTCCCACACAAGGACGGCTTTAGAAATACTTGCATGGCAGACAGGCCAAACGCCCCCTCTTTTTTAACCTAAATTCGTTCTTTTATTTTTGAGTATACGTGTCGTTGGAATGGTTTTCTATCCTAGCAATTGTCACACAGCAAAACCCAACTAAGTCAAAAACCGGGTCCACTCTCGTGGGCACGTAAGCAATAACACGTGTTTTAATCCGGTGTACTTTCAAGCGTTTCGGCTGCGTGTAGCGCGTATAAACGTAAGGAAATGAGATGTCATTTCACCATAACTTGGCCAATGAGTGTTGGAGCGAGGTACGTGACAATGTACGGTGGTGGGTTCTGTTCCTAAAAATAGCTGTCACGTGCTTTGCTCCGCGACTGATTCCCTCACAGCAGCTCTGACCTTTGAAGTTTGCCAATTACGGTGAAACGGAGTACAAACAAAACAAACAGGAAACGAGTTGCCAGCATACGCTAGTCATACTTCCAACAAAAAGATTTAGTTTCTCCCCAAGTTGGACGACATTTATCATGCATTTTTAGAGCTGCAAAGCTCTAAGTAACGAGTACTCAAGATTTTTTTTCTCTCGTGAGTTTGTGATTTTTACAATGCCCTGTAAGCAAAAAAGATTTAAAAAAAAACAACCGGTGTTTTCTCGAAATGGTGAAGTCATCCCAAGGGTGTTTAAAAGAACTCGTAAAGAAAACGCCGCAGCTGTGCATGCGCGCCGCCAGCCTTGTCTGCATAGTTCAAGGTCTTGTGACGGATTACGGAGCTCTATGCGGGTGCTTAGCGGGCGGCGGAAACGGTCTACTGAAACTCCCCAATGTGCGAAAGGAAACGGTGCGATCGATGCTGCATGGCAATTTTTGTTTTGTAGACATTAAAAAAAAGTATTTGTGTTCACTTCGCACTGCACCTTTTAGCACGGAAGTTCCTCTTTGGTAGTGATGTCTTTACTTTCTTAAAAAATATATATATAGTTATTTAAATTACCGAATTACAAAAACGTCGATATTGCATAATTGCTTTCAGTACTTGCATCGATTTTTGCTCCCATAGTGAGTAAGATCAGTTCAAAACATACCCGAAACGAAAAGGGGTATGGGTATTTTCTGAGGTGTTACGTTCTTAGGGGATCCGGACGTTTCGTTGTAGGACGTTTCGGTGTAGGGCGTTTCGGTGCGGTCTTTATGGTGCACGGACATTTCAGTGCACGATCAATCAAAATCTCAAAATTGATTTTTTTTTTAAGGAAATAAGCATTATTTTAGGGAGAAGTGATTTTTTTTCGCATTTTATGAACTTGTAGGCTTGGTCATCTTTTTACGGTCACTTACTCATATACGATATAAGTGACTTTGTTAGGCGCAGCACCATCCTGCGGGAGGGCTGGATACTTTGGACGTTATGTTTATTTCACTGGTGTCTCTTTTTCAACGTAACTAGACGCATCACATAGCATTTACGCGTTGGGTCGATACAGGCGTTCTCGGCGCCTTCTGTAAAGGTGTGGGCCTTAATATTTGTAATGTGTGTAGGAAAGGCTCCAACAGCAGGAAAGTCCCACACCGAAAAGTCCGCACCGAAACATCCTACACCAAAAAGTCCTAGACCCCTTTCTTAGCAGATTAACTTTTAGGTAGTGCTATTTTCATGCGTGTGTACTCGTTGTTTTGAGCTGCAGGGCATTTTAAAGTGGAAATCAAGAAGAAAATAAAACAGCATGATCCCCTTAGCTTTTCTAGACCAGATTAGCAGCACCCTTTGGCAAAAATGTGCCTTTGGCGGTTCCATCCACTGTCGGGCGTGAGAGACGGAGCTTGCGTACTCTCTCGGGAGCTGAAACAAAATATCTTGCGACACAAACCAAGTGTTCTAACAAAAGAAAAAAAAGAAGATAAAAAGCTTTATTTGAACGATCTATGTATGAGTTGTTGAGTCAGGCCAGGATTCCCGATCAAAATATTGAACGAACAAACAAAACGTAATTTCCAACGAGTTAGAACGTCCAATAATGGACATTTTGACTCGAAGGACATTTCGAATCGCTATGGCTAGAGTGTCCCCCAGGTCACGTGGCACCCACAATAAAAATATGCTCTGATATTCTGATAGCGGCATTCTATAAAAACACTAAACATGCGAAAAAAAAACACAAAAAAACAAATCCATCATACAAAGCGAGCGAAGAGTTAGCTAAAACGGGATAGTAAGGTTAGTGGCGTTCAAACGTTCGAAAACAAACAAACATGAAATAATAAAAATTATCTTTATTTGTTGTTTTTGTTTGATAATATTTACAAATCTGTCTTTTTAAACACGGGAATATTGCAAACATCTGAGAAAACCTCAGCCTCTGATTAGCCAAATCAGTGAACCTAGCGACATTGGAATTTTTCCAATAAGTATAACCAATGACACCCACGCGAACCGTCATAACAACAAATCAAGGAAACAAAACACTGCCAAGTAAAAAAAAAATATATATATATATATATATATATATATATATATATATATATATTGACACACAGTTGTAATGTTTTCTAGATATTTTTCGTTCACTTTGCACGATATTTTTTTCTTAATTTTCTTTGGTGGTTGAGCTTTCAGCTGCTTCGTGGAAAGCCGTGATCGGGATATTACCTTTTTTATCTGGTAGGTGTCACGTGACCTATACTTCGATCACGGTATTCTACGAAAGCACTGGACGTCCTCGTCCCCTCCTCGTCAAGGACGTCGCCTTCTCCCCTGCCGAAAGGCTAAAAACAGCCAGCCCCGGGATAGGACAACAAACAAACAAACAACTTGCGGATTACAGCCCCTCAAATATGGTGATCGAGCATGCGCAGAAGCTTACTGAAAAAAGGAGGATTCCAAGCGCTCCAACAAACATAACAGATTGAAAAAAAAAAAAAACAGATTCGAAGATTGCGGGAGCGGAGTCCTGAATCATTTTCCTCGGATGTGTCGCCGCATCCTGCTTTCTTCTTTTCTTTTTCTTGTCGGGTACTAGTTTTTTCTATTCGGCTCACTCAATGAGTGCGGCGAAGGGGTCTAGGAAAACTCGCCACAAGCCCGGTCGTCACAGGCCAACTGGTCATAGGTGAACTCGTCAAGCACGCCAACTCGTCACAACGGAATAATCGTTCTGATCGCTTTGACCAGGCGCCGTCAGCAATGACCGTCACAAGTGGGCAGCCTTCGGCATCGATCTCACCAGATTCTCTTGAAAGCTTGGCTTCTTCTCCGGCTTTTTTCATGGATTCCAGAGCCGCGGTTTCAATACCCCCGAGCCACCGTCGTCTCATGCTTTGCAAAAGTTTTGCTGGACATGGACGGCACATTCATCGATGCTAAAAGCTCAACAAGTTTCGATTGCCCACTACCAATGGAAATTATTCCTGACACCGCAGCAGTGTTCACGTCCATGCTAGAACTCGCCTCGGTCGTTTGAGGAGGTAACTCCGACTCGATAACATCTTTCTGGTTGCACATCTTGCAAACGAACGTGAAGGAACTGCGCAAGCCATGCCTCCGTTCTGAGACGAACACCATGTCCGCAAACGAACAACTGAAAGGAGCATGATCGCAAATTCTGTGAACAGACTGAAATAAGTGCATAATGTCGACCAAGCGACGACCATTGAGCACGGATGCGGCTGGTTGCAAGTTTTCGGACGGTTCGACCGTGGATTCGATCACATCAGAGCCTAAACCAATACCTGTTCCTGCAGCCTCAGATCGCTCCGAAGAACCGACCACCGCCGCCACGGGACACACCGGGTCCCCTTTGCCGAGGAGCGTTGACAGCGAGATTCGCACGGTCGCGGCTTGAGGACCACCTTCGGTGATCTCGCAAACAAAACCATCCGGGTTGGAACACGATGGCTCGATTTCACCAGAAACCTCAACGTGCGAAGCTTCCACAGACGGTCGCTTCCGAGTATTCTCAATGTGGGACTTCAGAAGCTTTCGCTTGTCATAGGGAGCTTGCTTTCGACCCATGACGCCAGAGGCGAACGCAACACTTCAGAGCGACACAAATTCGAACGCACCAAACGCGAAGGGCAGCTGCGTTGAACTGCCCGTCACCGTCAGCCGTCAGCCGCTCTCGCTCTCGCCCGCGCGAAAGAAGATCGCGTATGAATACAAGACAAATGCGTGCACCAAGTCACACGGAGAAACTACTTGATCTCTCGTTCTTGCGGACAGAGACCGCCATCTAGCGGGAGGAGAACAAAATGCAAAACACAAAAAGAGTTGAAACTTGAGACCTAAAAATTGCTTTCGGAAATATCGCTGTAGTTCTGGAACGGATTAACCTAGACTTAATATTTTTATACCAATCGATTCCGTGATAAATTTTAGAGGCACTTGCGCAAACAGATCTCTTTTCTAAAAATTTGTAGATTATGTAAAACGTTGTTAAACCCAAAAGTGTCAAAACTGCCGTTTTGAGTCGATTTCACGATTTTAAAAAATATATTTCTACTAAATACTGAGAGATATAATCTGCGCCAATGAATCAATTAAGTATTAATCTCTTTATCGTAAAAGTTTCAAGCAAATACAAAGAGCAGTTCTCATGTAGGAATTTTTCGAAAACGTCAAAAATCTACATGTATTCTCTATGGCGCTTGGAGGTACTATGCCCTCTTAAAGCCATTGCAGTTGGGAAACACAAAAATCGCTCCTAACTATCAACACTAGTCATAATAGCCATTTGTAACCATTCAAGCCATTGTAAATAAAAATAAATGCTTATAGCCAGTAATAGCCACTTGTGGCCATTTTCATCCCTAAACACTGAAATAACACACAATTGTCAATTATACTCACTAATAGCCATTGCTAGCCATTTGAAGCCAATCCGGTCAGAAATAGATGCTAATAACAAACAATAGCCACTTAAAGTCATTCTAGTTAGTAAACACAAAAATCGCCCATAACTATCAACACTAGTCACTAATAGCCACTAATAGCCATTTGTAGCCATTTCGATTACATTTATCTAAAGTTTGATTCATAAGCCAATAATTGCTGCTTGAAGTCATACTCATTTTTAAGCACCGAAATAGCACATAATTGTTTAATGATCTCATCAATATCCATCAGCAGCCATTTCAATTCAATCTGGTCAAAAATAAATACAAATAGCAAACATTATCCACTTGAAGCCATTCTATTTCGTAAATATAAAAATAGCTCAAGCCATAGTTTCTCTACTAAGAGCCGTTTGTAGCCATTTGAAACCGATCTAATCAAAAATAGGTGCTTATAGCCAATAATAGCCACTTTTTATTTTTATTCTTTTAATTACAATACTGAAAGCCCTTTCGCTGTTTCAGGAGTGTACAGCAAGAAAACTACAGAAATAAAGAACCGAAGATCAAGAACAATCACTACAATACAATCATTTGAGTACAATTTCGGTTGAACAACACCACCAAAAGTCACCACCACCAAAAAATACTAGTATGTCTCCACGTAAAAATCCAATAATACAGCTTCAAACTTATCGGCGCTGTCAATCGCAACAAAAAGGTCGCCATCCAAACTATTCCACTCTTCAATTCTGTTACAAGAAAAGAGTACTTAAATACCTCAAGATATGGGAAATACCGCTTGACTCCAAACTCCAACGGTGGGGGTCACCTACCTCTGCATTGTCAAGCGTGTAAGCGTACACCTTCTTTACAAAAAACCTCGGTAATTGGCAGATTCCACGAAAAACACACTGGGGAAATTGTTCAAGCTTTTAGTATACTCCGCATACCCGTACCCCCTCTTCGCTCCCCTCACCTCTGGGAGCAGATGTTGCGCGACCCGGAGGAGTCAACCCAAGTCCTGACCACCTCCCGGGCCCTGGCGGTCGCGGAGGCCCTCTGGGTCTCCACCACCCCCAATGCCTGATCCCGGAAAACTAATAAAGTTTCCTCCTCCTCCTCCTCCTCCGCCTAGGCGAGCGTTGTGTCAGTTATCCTTTTGTGGCTTTAACCGACCAGGAAATCGCCTTTCTACAATCGTTTGAGTGTGGTTGATGGTGTGTATCCTCCGCGTGCTCGGGTGCCCCCTTGCGAGGTGGCCTCAGCTTGAGCTGATACCGCGGGCTGTTCTTCTTTCTTCCTTCAATACATCGAGTTATGAGTTTGCGCTTGACTCTTCACTCTTCCCTCTTCACTGTTCCTTTCTATTATGCGATATTTCAACCATGTTTAATTATGGTCACTTGGAGCGAATGACATCTAATAAGACATTTGTGTCGGTAGGAATAAAACAAATATATCAACAAGCTCAGAAAAGGTTATTAATTATTCAGTGTAAAAAATCGCTATACAAATCCTTACTGGTCTATACAGCACAATCCATTTTGACTTGAAACTACCAACAAAAATTACACCATCTTCCGAGGGGAACCATGGGGTGATGTGGAGCATCGCGGATCGTAATTAATTTATTCCCTTCTTGACTGATTTCTTTTGGCCGGCCGGATTTGGGCTGCGGCGGACGCGAGCGGCCGAGAAACGCTAGCAGACGACAGCCGCAGAGTTGCGGGGAAAGCCCACCCCACTGGAAAGCCCTGGCGTGGCGCTGCGACCCGCGCGCCCAAAACTATCCTCCTTTCACTCCTCCGGGGGAAAGCGCGCAGCGCGCTACCGCTGCTTATATTCACACTTGAAGGAGAGGAGACTAGAGGAGGAGAGTTGCGCATGCGCGCGCGGTGTGAGTAGAAGCGAACGCAAGCGAAGTGCACGCACCTGGTAGAGAGAGAGAGTGGAGAGAGTAACGCGCAGCTGTTGAAGAAAGGGAAGGAGGAGAGTTGCGCATGCGTAGTGTGAGTGCGGACGACGCCGACGGCGACGTTTCGGGACATAGACCCGAGCAAGAGATGCTCCGCATCTAAAAATCCAATATCACAAGCTTATGCTCTTTATGCTCCATTAAAAAAAAAAAGAAAAAAAAATGCATATACTATCAAAATTTGTATTGAGTCAGACCCACTTGATTCATTTCCGGGGAAAGTGGCGAGTTGTCCACTCCTTTCTGCCAGGATCGCTTCCTCCTTCCGTCTCCCATTTTACCCCGGAGTTTCCTGCATTAGCCTCAAAGGTATTTGGTGAAAGCATGTTGCATCAAGGCGAGAAACAGCGCGTTGTCATTACATCACTAAATCATACATTCGTCGCCCCTAATTTTCCCTACTCTTTTGTGTGGTCCAGCAGAAAAAATAATATCATACAGACAATTCTCCGGAAAAACTGCAAAATTGATCTGAGCGGTGTCAAGCAAGGTACTAGTGCCGCGAGTCGCCGTCCCTGCAAGTTGACAACAGCAACAACAACAAATGCTATAGCTTGGGGCATTTGGTGCTGGTTTCGCCATCTGGTCGAATTTATTGAAAATGAATTTTGCGACAACGGCCCTGTATAATTTAGTTATACAAATAGGCCAATACAGTGACATTTAGGCTCCCCGTCAGGGTCTTAAAAGTAAGATAGGAGAAACCACTAGTACGTACAACCATTCGTTTTGTCACTTTTGTCATCTAAGTAATTTTTACTTCAGTCAAAATGGTCATATTTCTCGAGTTTATTAAACACCTGCAGCACTCTCAAGGGAAAATTCAAGAGCCGTACGACCTTCGTTACATCTTCATGATGCACCTAAAAAATATCAATACTCTGGTAAATTTTTGAAACTCAGATTTGTCTAGCGAAATTTTCCCATTGAGTGAGGAGTGGGTGAATTCCCCTTAATGCGCACAGCGCCATGCCTGCTCCCGATGGAAGAAGTCGTAGTGAAAAGCGCGTTGCATAGTTTCCGTTGTATCTTTAGAGCAGTGTTTGGAGCGATTTTCCCCCTTTGTGTATCTGGGGAATGCAGATGCAAGCTTTATTTGCTCGAACTCTAGTTACGTGAGCAGAAACTGATTTGGAATTGGTCCGAATTTAGATGTGGATGTTGTTGTGACATATATGCTGAAAGTATCGTATATTTTTACGTGCCATACAAGGAACAATCAGTCTGATGCCATTAGTACGATTATACTATTCCAAATTAAAAATGCCACGTTTGGTGGAAAAGTATCCAGCCGTTTTTAATATTTCAGTACCTAGAGCCGCAGCTTTAATGCAGACAATCAGACGAGTCAGGGGACCGTAAATTCCCTCCACCTTCCGTCTGCTCAGCCGGCAGCGAGATGTCATCTATTCAGGAGAAGCGCTGTGTGATCGTTGGATTTAGTATGATTGAGCGAGCTGATAAGCGAATGACCGTAATTTTTTGCTTCAAGCGTCAATTCTCTTCAACGGACACGTAGAATAACTAAAGGGATTGTCCGGTCGAAACCGGAAGTACTTAAGTTTTTGCTCTCGTTACATCGAGGGAGCCTTCATGTAGACAAACAACATTTTAATTTTGATATATGATCTCCCGTGATTAACTAAACCTTTCATGAGCGTATATACAGTCGGGGACAAAAGTCTCCAGGATACGCGAGCTGCGACTGAAACGCATTGCTCTGCCATCTGCCGGCGGGTCGCCTGGTTTCGAGATCACAAAAAAGCGCGTGCGTGTCTTACTGTGCCTGCCAACGTGTGGGCTTTCCCGCTCTTCCGCGGCGGGGCACCTAACTCGGAATCGGGCGCGTGGTACCGCCTCGGAGATAGCGCTTACTGACATGGCACCTATAAAGCAAGAAGTCACGGCAGCTCAACTGAGCGATAAGCTGAACTGGTTATAAACCAAGGTGCGCTGACACGGCGAAATGCGGCGCAATGCCCCAGGCTGTATCTCGAGTTTCAGAATGTGTAGCAGACGCTCGTCAGCCGCCAGCGCTATTTCCAAGGCGGTACCACGCGCCCGATTCCGAGTTAGGCGCCGCGACGCAAAAGAGCGGGAAAACAGACATGTTTCCAGGCAGAGTAGGACGCGCATGCGGTTTTGTGAGATCTCGAAACCAGGCGACCCGCCGGCAGATGACAGAGCAATGCGCTTCAGCAACAGCTTGCACGTCCTGGGGACTTTTGTCCCCGACTGTACGAAACTGCACCCCGAATTTCGCCAGTGTCAATGGCTGAGATCCGTAGCTGCTAGATGATGTCACAAAACGCAAAGGTTTGTTGGATGGTCGGGATGACAAGCGTAGGTCGATGAATGTCTTGTATTTTGTTTCTAATTTTATAGTCTCCTAGGCCAGTGGTTCTCAAATGGGGGTCCGCGAAGGCCTTCTAGGGGTCCGCGAAGCCCTGCCTCATCAGTCAAGCCCGGCAATAAAAGTTTTTTCTTTTTTTTTTTCAGGTCAAAATGTTTTAGTTTTAGGGCGAGTTTTTTTGTGTGAACGTCAATAAGAGAGGTCTACTTCACACTAGCCCTTAGTTATATCCATTTATTAAATCATTATTATATTTAGCCTATACCTTTCCTCTCCTCTTACCACGAACAGGGTCCTCCATCATCTCCGCCGATCTACAAGAGGTCCGCGAAACATCGATGGTTGAGAACCACTGTCCTAGGCTGTACCCTACTGAAATACGGTTCTTTTATTGCAGTTCCCAAGCATGTGCAAAAAACGTCACGCCTTTTAGCAGGATATTACTCGAAAACTTCGAGCAAACGTATGCCGTGCGACGGCCACCGATCGAATCAGGAGCGCTTGCAAAGCAAAGGATGCAGATTTCGCCTCTGAAGTGGCAACTAAACCGTAATGAAAAATACACCAGGCAATCCTGGTGTGACATCAGAGAATCCTGGTGTGACACCAGAATATCTGGTGTGCCCACCAGCAATGCTGGTGTATCGAGCACACCAGCCTGATGTGCCCACCAGAAATTCTGGTGTACCCGCACATCAGCCTGATGGGTACACCAAGAGAGTCTGGTGCCACACCACAAGGCAGCTTGGTGTACACACCAAGCAGTTCGATGTGACACCAGAGTTGTGTTTTTGTTGACTTTTCCCCCGTCCGCGAGCGTGTTTTCTATTAGTTTGTGTGCCGCCCCGTCCCCCGACGGGGTGCCTTGTTTCCTCCCGTCTTGGTGGTCGCCGGAGACCCCGCGGCGGGCTCCTTTGTGCTCAAGAAGTGTCCCCCTCGTCCCGAGAACTTTCCCGGGTGGCCTTGAGCAGCTTGGGGCGCTCGCCGGCTCGCCGCTTCGAGGGTTTCTCTTTCCCTTTCCGCCGGTATTCTTGTTTAAGTTTGAGAAAATAAAGAAGTCTTCTTTGTGAGTCGAAGCCGAAAAGATGTGTGTTGGTGCGCTTTCCTGACTTCCAACGAGCTTGGTTTGGATAGCCAAACAACGGAGAAAGCTAGTAATTATTGCAATTTTTGGTGCCGAAAACCGGGAATTAACGGCCAGATCATGCCTACTGCGAGCGAGGAGGGCGTCGACCGCATGAAGCGAAAGAGGATTACCCTGCGAGCCGCCACAACAAAGATCATCAACGAGATTGGCGTCCTGCTGGCCACGAATCCAACCGACATCGGTGAGCTCGAAGAAACATTTGATATTCTTCTGTTAAAGGAAGCTTCCTGAAAGAGCTGGACAAGGAAATCGAGCCATCTGTCGAATGTGTTGCCTTAGAAGAGATTTCTGGCGCGGAGGGGTACGCGGAACGGATCAGCGTAACTAAGACACGAGTCAACCGCAAGCTGAAAGGCCAAGAATTGAAGAACGACAGGGCGTCCGGTTCTTCGACGCAGGGCAGTGGCTCCGGACAAACCCCAGTTGATCGCGGCCAACTCCCTACAAAAGTAAAGCTTCCGAAGTTTTACTGTAGTGCTTTTTGCTTTTTTAATAAAGTAATATGACAGCAGCGTTGTTGTCAAACTTATCATTGTACCCTTTTTTGTGAGTAAAGCAACACCCAGTCAACAGGTGCCCCGGTATCACACTACAACAAAACCTGATGTCCCACCAGAACACCAGATTCATGGTGTCACATCAGAACACCAGATTTCCAGTGTCACACCAACACACCAGATTTCTGGTGTCACACCAGAACACCAGGAAATGTCCCAAATCACATCTGTGAAAAAGTCTGGTGTAACATCAAGTCACACCAGCCCTCGGCCTGGTGTATTTTTCACTAGGGTAGGTACACGAAGCGGAATGTGGGTACACAAATCGGCAGATCCACTGGATCGGTGATGAGGCTGCGGGTCTCTTCCTCAGAGGCGATGACCGCGGGTCGAAGACAACCAGCGAATCGTTCAAATGCATGTCGTCACTTGACTTGGACGAGCTTGGTGAATGGTAGCCACGCTCTATTTGCACATGCGGGTCAAACAGAATTTGGCTGCACGCGTGCTAAATACAACTTCTGGTATCGTTTCCAGGTGGTCTAGCTGTTGGTTTCGGTTTCGCTGCATAGACAAATTGATTGATCCGATTTGGGCGAGGAGTCGATGGACGTAGTTTAATATCGTTGGCCCAGCATCACACCTCAGTTTACGAGCCTTCAGTCCGCTTAGAGCTCAGCTCGTAGCTCTCTTCTGTGAGATGATTGCTGCATAAGCGGGATCTCGATCTTGACGGGAACCCAGTCCCTACGCACGGCAACGATCCATTTTGCTCGTCACTGCACGTCTCGCGGAAAAGTGTGGAACGTCATGTCTTGGCTCGCATGTGCTGCCCGGTGGTTGTGGCACCCAACCGCGCAACAAAAATCTCACCCTCCACGAAACAAGTCGAGCACAACAACAAAAACGAAGCACGCTGAGGCGCTCACTCGCAGGTAAACGACGAGACAGAAATGCTCGCTTTATGTTGTGTGACGTCAGAGCTCCTATGTTGCCACCGAAAACAGCGTTTACGCTAGACTGCGATTGAAGCAGTATAAATTCAATTACTCATGCAGAGGGGCATATAAAATACAGATATTGCACGTACGACGTGTCTCGAGGCAATAGCAATGATATTCAATTGTTTTCTCGAATACAAAATTTGACCGGACAATCCCTTTAAGAAAGCTTTTAGGAATGAATCAATCATTCATGCCTACATAAAATTCCGGTAAAGGTGCTTCAAAGGTGGTCGTATGTCGTTGACAGCGAAAAGCGCAGTAAAAGGCCTTTAATGTCTAGAACACCCGTCAACGTAATGATGATAACACAATTTCTGGTCGGCTAAATATTTCAGATGTTTTACTGGGTCCGCCGTTCCCGTACATTCGACGGTGCTTGTTGTTTCGATCGGGAACGGCTGCCGAGGCGTACGACTAGCACATGGTAATACCTATATAGCACACACATTAGGTAATCCTTGATTCTGTCACTGAGCTTCCAGCTATAGCCGGCACCCTACCGCCACCGGCTCCTTAGGCTGCCCTAACGAGCCTCGGGGGTACACTCTCAGATATAGGGGGTGCAGTATTACAACCCTTGTCCCATATATGTCACCAAAAAACTACAACTGGATGTTTAGTCGTCTGGCGTCGAACCGAGGATAGCACCTTTCACGAGCGGCTTCAATGTCGAGTGATATAACTTATTAAAATAGCCAAATAGACTACAAAAAGACACTAAAGATTTTTTTGTTTTTTTTTTTATTGAACCCGCTGCAAAACCTTAGTGCTTTTTTTTCGTAAGATTTTATAGGTACATTAGCTATTTAGTAAGTGATACCACACATCTATCAAGCCGCCAGTAAAAGTTGGTGTCGTCAGTTCGACGTCAGTGGACTTAACGTCGAAATGTAGTTTTTGGGTGTTATATATGAGACAAGGGTGTAAATATTAAACCCTCTATTTCTGAGAGTGAAGGGCATCCTCGGAGCAGTCCAGATCCACCCGCACACCTGCCCGCCGAGTGCACGAACGCTAACTATGCACACCAACAGGGGAACACGAGAATAGCATATGACAGCCGGCAAGAACGGCATGTTCAGATCGCAGCCGACTGGCCCCAACATCCGGATTCGCGAATGGGGCGCTCGCGCGAGGGTGCTGGGATAGCCATCATCGTCCGTCTGCGCTCGTCGACGACACGAATGGAGCATGCTCGATTCCGTCGTGACCTAGCTACGTTGACGCGCGCTGGGTTACGCTGCGCTACGTCACGTTGCTCATGACGACGGAGTATAGACCTCCGTTTGTAGTCAACGTCGTCCAACGCGATCGGGCGCATGCGCTTGTCGGCGTTACGACCGAGCATACCAGTCACTCATTTGGGGTAGTAAATAGCTAGTAAAGGAGTAGTGACTGTCAGGAAATGTAGTAACTGCTGCATTTACTACACTTTTAGCACCTATCGTGCGTTTGATGGGGTAAATAGCTAGTTAAAGGTTGTAACGGTCAGAAAAAGGTAGTGACTGCTGCAGTTACTTTTTACTCGATTTTATAAGAGTGTAGGCAGCTGGCAACTGGACGCGTCATCACGACATGTGTCCTGCCCATTCACGTGTCGTGCAATGTTTTCTGACGAAACACTGCATCACCCAGGTATGTCAGCCCCCTAGAACCAAGGCAGGACTATCTGCGGCACCTGCTTTTGCCCAACATTGAAATGACAATAGAAAGGCTAAAGACTGAAGACGAGATTAGAGGGCAACTCCGGTATTCTATCGTGATCGAGGAAACAATGAACTCTTCTTTAGTATCATCTAGAAAAGCCGCAACTCAAATACTGCCACGAAATTCCATCGAAATGTTTATTAAGTTGCCCATCAAAGCTTGGCACGGGCCGAATCAACAATATTCGCTAATTTAGCGAGTGACGTGCAGCGTAGGTAACACTGCGCTTCCGCAGGTTGTGCCGTCTGTTTCTTGCGCCTGTTTCTTTTTCGTCTTTTTTGTTTTTAATTTTCAGGCAGACCCTACAGGCAACGCGGCGGCGCGCTCGGCCAATTGTTTGCGACACATGTCGTAAACGTCTCGCAGTCTATTCGGTCCACGGCACTCGGTCGATATATATATTTGTTTTGTTTACTCTATAGGTGCGTAGACACTTTTCTGATGAGTGTTTGTGATGGCTGTAAAATTGTGCAGAGGCATAGGCTCAAGGTTTTGTGGTGCTGGCTGCTCTCGCTATCAACTGAATTGCCCAGGAGTTATATTCTGCACGTTTCCTGGCGACAGTGAACGTCGGAAACATTGGACGGACGCTGTTCACTGTTTGCGTTCTAAGAAGGAGCCCTTGTTTCTAACAGCCCGGATATTGGTCTATTCTGATCGCTTCTCGGCAAGCTACGAACCAGATTTCTATTTGTGTACCATGAGTGGCCTCGCGAGGAAGTATGCGAAGCTGAAGCCGGACGCCGTACCGTCAATCTTCGCTAGCAGGACAGCTTTCGAAACTGCAGACGGCTCATCGGCAAAACGTCATGGGAAACAAGTACATTATTTCGTCTTTTACCGAGTTCACATCAGTTTCGTATGTCGGAAGTTTCATGAACAATGTCGTATTTAATTTACCATATTTTTTCATGAGCATGGACCATTCCGCATTGCACTTTTGTTCGGCTATGAACCTCTTATGCCTTACAGACAGGTTTTCACTTTCTACGAAGCCATAGTTGTTTTACACCGCCTGTAGACAGTAATTAGATTGGTGAGATCCTAGATTAATTTTTATTTTAACCTCACACTCAAAGAAAAATCATTTGTTTGGTGTTTGGCGCACTATAGCACATGTTGCTGCTCTGCCATAAACCCCCAAGCTCATGTTCATTTCTCCCCGCGCTCCCCAGATGACAAAATAAAAAGATAATGTGTATGCTAGAGGGTGAAAAAACTTGCATTTTTTTACACATGTAAAATAAGCGGTCGGCATTCTACAAGAATGTACCCTTTCCCGAATTCAAGTATTGCTTATTTTTCTTTGTGAAGTTGCGTGGGCGTACCACAAGGGAGTGGGAACGTTCCTTTGAACAACGAAGCTGGATCTTGTTTGCTCCAGTTAATTACTGTGACCGATACTTCGTTTCATTCAAAGTCCAGAGGCAGCTGACGCTACGAGCTCAAAAGACCCGTCAGACAACGTGAAAAGCAGACAATCATGGCGTTCGCCATGTTTCTTTCTGAACATTTTTATCATCGCTCACCCAATCACAAATATAAAAGGTCCCGTGACTTCCGCTTTTGACACGGCTTGATTAGTCCCATTAGCTCATAGCGTCGTCTGCGTCTGGACTTAAGCTATATCTAAGTATAGATCTATCTACTAAAAGGTAGCTTTTTTTATAATTGTAGCTGATTTGCCCTCCAACGTTCGTACAAAGGTTTTGACCGCCCCTTTCTAATGGTGCCCTTTGTTTCCAGAAGTTCCCTACGATGGAAGTCTTGGCTCAAGCCCCCGATAGGGGTGTAGTCACCAAAAGTGGTTGATTGAGAAGAATGGTAGTTTGTAATTCGGTGATAATAACATATGTCTTGCACCTACGTCATATGATGACGTCAAACACCGCCAATCACCATGCTGGTTGTTGAATCTCGCATTCGCAGCTAGAGCCATGGTAAGCTACTCAGCGTTTGGCTGTAACAATCGCTACGTATCCCGACGATAATTTCATCGTCCTGTCCCACGACAAAATAGCCGTAAAGTTAAAGAAAGCACGAGTAGCAGTGAAAGCCTGCAGCTGCACATTAATGAGGTTGCAGGGCGCATTTCGTAACTGCGAGTGACGACACTTTGAGAAAGTGTCGTCACTCGCGGTTACGAAATGAAAAAAGTGTGTTAAGCCATCTTAGTTAAAGGGAAGATGGGGCACTTCTGCATTTGAGAAAAAACGCTTGAATTGCGTTCATTTGGCCTTTAGAATAACAGATATCACAATTATATTTCAATGGGACGCGCCGGAGAGCCATAAGAGCAATTTCAAAATACGGCTGAAGCCCCGCCTCCCTAGCCTTGGGCAGCCAAAAGATCCGTCGATGACGTCACGTACAGCCACTTTCTTTCACGTTTTCTCACGTTTCACACTACTTGTGCAGCAAAAGGTTCGGGTATTCGGGTTCACGGGGTAAAAATACACTAGAATTCACTTCTAACTCATTTTTTTCAAGAAGCTCCCCATCTTCCCTTTAAGGCATTTTAGAAAAAGTTAGTTAAGGCATTTTAATGACGACACTTTGACAAAGGGTCGTCAATCGACAAATGAAAAAGTTAGTTAAGGCATTTTAGTTAATTAGCTAACTAATTACCTAATCTCAACTTTTTTCTAGAGGCTGCCATGGCCACTAACACTTCCCCAGGGCTCTAAATTACTCTATCCCGCGTTCGCTTTTTTGAAAATTTGTTTCGGCTAAAAATAAAAAAATTACCCTGTATACACAGCGCAATAGTCCCTAATGAAAAATGCACCAGGCAATCCTGGTGTGACATCTTAGAATCCTCGTGTGACACTAGAATATCTGGTGTCCCCAGCAGCAATTCGGGTGTATCGAGCACACCAGCCTGGTGTGCCCACCAGAAATGCTGGTGTACCCAAACACAAGCCTGATGGGTACACCGAGAGAGTCTGGTGTAACACCGCAAGGGCTCATGTGCCCACCAGGCAGCCTGGTGTGCACACCACGCAGTTTGATGTGACACCAGAGTTGTGTTTTTGTTGATATTTCCCCGTCCACGGGCGTGTTTTCTATTAGTTTGTGTGCCGCCCCGTCCCCCGACGTGTGCCTTGTTTCCTCCCGTCTTGGTGGTCACCGGAGACCCCGCGGCGGGCTACTTTGTGCACAAGAAGTGTCCCCCTCGTCCCGAGCACTTTCCCGGGCGGCCTTGAGTAGCTTGGGGCGCTCGCCGGGTCGCCTCTTCGAGGGTTTCTCTTCCCTTTCCGCCGGTATTCTTGTTTAACTTTGAGAAAATAAAGGAGTCTTCTTTGTGAGTCGAAGCCGCAAAGATGTGTGTTGGTGCGCTTTCCTGACTTTCGACGAGCTAGGTTTGGTAGCAAAACAACGCAGAAAGCTAGTAGTTATTACAGTTTTTGGTGCCGCAAACCGGGAATTAACGGCAAGATCATGCCTACTACGAGCGAGGAGGGCGTCGACCGCCTGAAGTGAAAGAGAATTACCCTGCGAGCCGCCACAACAAAGATCATCAACGAGATTGGCGTCCTGCTGGCCATGGAGACAACCGAGATCGGTGAGCTCAAAGAAACATTTGATATTCTTCTACTTAAGGAGGCTTCCCTGAAAGAGCTGGATAAGGAAATCGAGCCATCTGTCGAATATGATGCTTAGAAGAGGAGAATTCTGGCGCGGATGGGTACGCGGAACGGATCAGCGTAACTAAGATACGAGTCAGCCGCAAGCTAAAAGGCCAAGAGTTGTGGAACGACAGGGCATCCGGTTCTTCGACGCAGGGCAGTGGCTCCGGACACACTGCAGTTGATCACGCCCAACTCCCTACATCAGTAAAGCCTCAAGCTCTACTGTTCTGCTTTTCTGCTTTTTTGAATAAGTAATTATGACAGCAGCGTTGTTGTCAAACTTATCATTGTACTCTTTTTGTGAGTAAAGCAATACCCAGCCAACAGGTGCTCTGGTATCACTCCACAACAAAACTTGATGTCCCACCAGAACACCAGATTGCTGGGGTCACTTGAGAACACCAGATTGCTGGTGTCACACCAACACACCAGATTTCTGGTGTCATACCAGAACACCAGATTGCTGTTGTGAAAATGTCCCAAATATCATCTAAAAAAGTCAGGTGTAACATCAAGTCACACCAGCCCTCGGCCTGGTGTATTTTTCACTAGGGGTGTTACACTCTATGACAATTGTTCGCAATCCAAAATGAGAATTATAGATAGATTATTAAGACAAAAGTTCCATAACATTGCATTCCTATTCAAAAATCCACCAGACCAGGTCTGGTGTGTTTCTGACGTTTACACCAGAATGGAAATTCAGACACGGGTCTGGCATGTTCTGCTGTCTTGGTGTTCTGGTGTCTTGCCGTGCTCTGGTTTCTTGGTGTGTTCTGGTGTTTTGGTGTGTCCTGGTGTCTTGGTGTGTTTTGGTGTCTTGGCATGTTCTGGTGTCTTGGCATGACCCTGCCAAGTGTGTTTTTTATGTAACCCGGTCGATCTAGCGTATTCTGCGGGGACCTGGTCATGCATGCACGGTATAATTTATATGCAGAAAGGACTGCTGATGACAACAGCTAGCAAATTTAGCAAAGGGAATACCCAATTTTCAAAGGTTTAGGTGTTCATTCTGTCATGAAACAAAACTACAAAGACAAACATACTGAAACTTACTATTTTATTTTCTTCCCAACACGCACCAGTTGCGCATATTCCCTTGCACACAGGGCTGTCCATGGCTCGTTTCTTCCACGCCGTTTATGCCACCACACCCGGATGGCTAAGATAATGGCTTGCGCAAGTTGGGATTCCATGATAAAACCTAGAGTGTATAACAGAAAACAAATACACCCTAAGCAGCTATTCATAAATAAAACAACCTTAAAATAATAAAATCACAACTACAACAGTAAACAAGGAAGCTCTGTCGTGTCCAGCCTTATAATCAAAGTCAATTTATCACTCGGCCGCCTTCCCTCGTTCAGTCTACTTTCCCCTACCTGTGGACAACACAATAGTCAACCCCGATTATATCGAACTCGCAAAAACCGTCTACCAGTTCGATATTGCGGGTCATTCTATATAAAACGTTTTAATGAATTTGACAGCGAACAAGCACGGCACATTTAGAAAAGTAGCTTACACTCGAAGGGGGGGGGTCTCTATGTCATAAGGGACGCTCACCGCAGCTATTCAGTGGCCGCATCTTTCGTTTTTCAAGGTCTCACCGGCTCACCCTCTCTCTCCGCAATAGACATCTTTTTGTTTGTCTTCTGGGCGCTCGACGCGGCCGCCGAAGCGAAAAAAAGTCAGCTTTCTCTGCTAGCTGGCTTTTCCCCAATGGTTTTGCCCGCTTTGGGTAAAGTCAGCTTGGAGAGCTAAACAGCACTCTCGGCAGTTCGATCTATCGGAAGACGCTGCGATTTTCGTTCACTGCAACCGCATTTTTCGCGAGGCATTTTTTAGCAGCCACTAGTTTGTTTACCAAAAGTTCGAATTAAACGGGTTCGATATTATCAGGTGTGACTGTAGATCGAACCTCGTGGCCTCGCCTCCAGTGTGCAAAGCAAGTGCTGTGCCCCATGCGGCATTTTCCTGGTATACCCGCATTCACCTTGTCTGATTTCATAGTGCATCTCACTGTACATGTGTGCTGCACAAGCCAAAATCAACAATAGGTTCATAAAAATATCTCAAATCGTAGTAAATTATAACTCACACTATACACACATTATGCGCGCAGCTAAGTAGAGCACAGCAACAACATATTCTGTGCCTTTCCAGGTTGATCAGAAATACCCAACTGTCAGAGCGTCAATTGTTTGGTGTGTTAGGGGCTTCTTCCCGACTGCACACTCGTAGATGAGATGCCTGCAGGCTTGCTCTGACACACTTCTACCGAAAGCTCCGCAGGCTCCCATAGTGATCGGTTGACCATTCTGGGAAAGCGGTCAGGGGTGGCAGCCTTTTCCACGGCGCGTGTAAATGCAGCCCCTCGCATTTTGATGCCATGTCCAAGATGAATCTGCAGTGAGTAATATTGTCAAGCAAATGCGTAAAAAGTTGAGAAATACAGGCAACACAAATAGGCTCTCCAATTTCGTCTGCAATCATGTTGCTAGTCTGTGCTACTGAAATGCTGAATTGTACATATATATATAAATAAAAAATGGCAAAAAATAAAGGGGCACTCCGTAGTATTTCAAGACGACCTGTTTATGTTCCTAAATCAACCTATGTGCTCTAAGCGTCCCAAAAGTCCAAAACTTACAATAATGTGCGGCTTATTTCACTATTCAAGAATGTGATCAAAGATAGCGAATGTGGTTGAACAGAATCAAGGCAAATAGGGTGTCCGCATGTGAAGCCATCGCTCGTGACTGTCTGATGAGCCCCGTTCGTTGTTCACCCATATTCGGCCGGGTTCAGTGGCGCCATCTGTACGTCAGAGATTCACTATCTTTTATCATATTTTTATTAGTGAAATAAGCTCCACATGATTGTAACTTTAAATTTTTGGAATGCTTTGAGCACATAGAATGAGTTACGGCCATAAATAGTACATCTTAGAGAGCTCCCGAGCGCCCCTTTAAAAGAAGGAATTCCAGCTTTGAAATATACATTAAGAAAGGAGGTCCACTATTGCTGTACACATCAAATAGTAATAATGAGATAAAGGATTGTTCCATGTGCTTTTAACATATATGATATTATAGGTACAATTTAAAGAACCATTTGACAATTTTTAAATTCAAAATCGCAAAGTACGCAGGAAGTATACTGCTGTGCACTGCCATGTTTTGTACCAATTTGAGCAATATCAAACAGCCGAGCATTGTAAAAAAAACAAAAAACCTTTGGTTCCACTTTATGACAAGAAGTGAAAAACAAAACGCGAATGAGTGTGCCGTTACTATAGCTCACTACCTTTCCTTTCTGTGTTCAGAAATAGGCGTCATTATGTCTCGCCTCTGCCGTCTTTGCTAGTCTATACTAGCGAATCGGGCTAGCTTACTAACCCCTGGATATGTATATTTGGCACTGCTAAACTGTAATTTATGGGACACGGCTATCAGATAGCGCTGTTGTCACTCTCATCCGCATGTACACTTTTTCGACGGTAGTTCACCTTCTCGTCCTATGGCAGGGCGAGAAGGTGAACTATCTTATTTTATTTCTTTTTTTTATATTTGTTGGAGGGAAATAGGCGTTGCACGAGCATAATGTTGGGATATTTAGGATGATTAGACACCGTTCCTGTGTTTGTCTCTTTGTGTGCCTGCCTGTTTGTGTTCTTGTCTTTTGCGCCGTTAGTCTGTTCTCCAGAATTAGCCAATGGAGTGAAAACATTAGACAAAATGCATTGTAGGCCCAGATACGTACCTCACCATCCCGGACAGCAAAGAGAGGTGGTCAAGAGGAGGGAGGCCACAACCTCACCAGGTGGAGCAGCCACAGCAGCACCTAGGAGAGGGAATTTAAGGTTAGAGAGACGAGTAACATCAAGATCTTGATTTACTCATACGTTTAGGAGATACTGTAGCTTTAATAAAGAAAACGTTATCCACACCACGGAATCCTAAATGACGTGCAATGCAGTATAAATAAGGCACAATATTCTTTCACAACCTCAATTTGTCAGTAAATTATTTTCTGCTTTTATACAGATCAAAACAAATTAAATTTTGCAACATAAAGTCAGAAGCACCTTGGGAAACGACACTGTGTGCGTGTGTGCGAGGGGAGGGGGAAGGCAAACACAGCAGAATCTCGATAATATGAATCACTCCACTCCACTCTACCCCTCCCCTCATTGAAAGTTACCCAAACATTATCAGGAAATGCAATTTGGCACCACGCGTTGCGCCGTCATGCGGCTGCAAAATAAAACACTGGGTGGGCCAGGACGGCCCGGGTCGCGGAGACTGCGGGTGGGCGCATTTAAGAAACCACGTGTAAATATGGCATTTCGGATCGTCGTGAGCCTTTTTGGGAACAGTTTTTCTTAAAAGTAAGTCCCGGCTTCACGTCTCTATGACCTCACCGGGCTCCTGTGACATCTCGCCTACTCCTAGAGTTGCCCCAAAAAATAAACGTCGCTACGCCTGCGTGAAAGACTGCCACAGTAACGAAGGTGACTCAAGCGTCGAACTATACCACATCCCTTCGAGATCTTGGGAAGCTACACGGCGACAGAAGTGAATTATTACACTTCGACTCATCAAGTAAGTGAATTCTGCAGTAATTTTTGAAGTAAACGAAAATAGATGGGCAGGCTTGGAAACAGGTCTGACGAACTGGTTTTACAGTCTACTCGGCAAAATAACAAATTTATACAAGTTGTTTTACGAGTCACTTCGACAGCCACACAGGGAAATACGGTAGGAACAAACGGGCAGATTGATGCTTCGCTGTGCCGTCGAGAATCAGGCGATCAGGCATTCAAGAAGCGAGAGGCCCGTCGGCCCGATCCGGCACTCGTAGTTATATGTGTGCACAGCCGTTCGGCACACGCGCGATAACAACCAAAACCTTCCAAAGTTGCGAGTTGTCGAATAGTGGATTTTCGTAGCACATTTGTTTGTTTCGGCAACCAAATATAAATCTGAGTCTGGTAACAAATGTGACTGCATGCAGGAAACAGGATGGCCAAATTTTTCTTTAGAAATAGATCATGCGAAGAGTTAAATGCCTTCTCACCAGCGCACTTTGTTGCCTGTCACCTTTTTACAACAGGCTTGCATATCATAATACAGCCATGGCAACATGCATACTGTTCTCAAGCATGCAGAGCTTGGTTCTATTTACCCACATTTTATTCTAGCCGGTGGCCACCGCGAGGAAACCGGAAGAGTGTGCTGTACCAGGCTGGGAACTGGCAGGAACGATGGAGCTGTTCTGGCTGGTCTGGCCCATGGCTATCCCCGAAGCGTTCCCCCAGCGAGGTTCATGTCAGGACCGACGGAAACGCCGGGCCATGGCCATACCGGCCTAGGCCATGACGATGCCGGAGTGGTTCCGCAGCGAGACTCACGCCCTGATAGCCCGGAACAGCTTGCCTACGCAGCGCTGGCTTGGGAAGGACGATCCGCAGGCCTGGACACGGACTCCGACTGCGAGCTCTGAACGACGCGCGACAACTAGGGTCGGCGGGTCCGGAGTGCCGGCTCTCGAACACGGACAACCGGGGAGTACAGAATAGCTAGGTTCGACATTGTACATGTTCCTTTTAAAAGTACACGTAAGTGATGTCGTCACGTCTGATTGGTTGGAAGCAAGAGTGATGTAATTTCCCAAGAAAAATGTGGGCGGAGTCGGCTAAACTGGCGGAGTCGGCTTACCGGACGTGACAACATTTGACGTTTTGTTTTATACCGAGTACGTTTGAAAAGGTACTAGCTCCTGACTAGGTGTCTTTCGTTGGTCATTAGTGCCAAACCGCATCGTCGTCGGGTGATTACGCCACTTTTAAACTAATTTAGTTATTGTTTTTCGCCGGAAAGACTTACCCGCAGCACCGCGCTGCATTCGAGCTCCAGGAGAATTGCAAGCCTGCGACGCAGCACCAGCAGCGAAAGACATCGTTGGCGTGAGGAACCGGAGGTGAAGAGACTGCAAAAGCAAGCTGGTGGACGTTCACGACTGTGGAGCTTCAAGTGTTTTACACTTCGATTCTACGCCACGGAGTGCTTCCAAAGTTTGGTGGCGAGCGACGAGCACGTAGCGTGGGACTGAAGACAGTCGGCGTCTCTGTCCGCGTCGTGTCCGTCGCTATCCTGCGTCGTGCCGTCGTCCGGCGCGGCTGGCTCCGCTTCTCCGAGACGCCGAACGAGAGGTACGATATGGAGACGGGACAGGCCGCTCGGTAGGATATCCGGCGTCATCGCTTGCGTGAACGAAACAATGATCTCCATCGTCGGCCCGTCCAAGAACGATCCCACCGAAACGAAGCGGTGTTCTGTGCCGCAAGCATTTCTACGCCCTCAATGTGAAGGTGGTAAGTACGCTCGTATTACGTACTCAAAATCAGTTCCATGTGTGTCAAAAAGAATACAGCGTAACACCGGTACGGTGTGGATATGCCATTTTATAAATGAGAGATGCGGGCTTGTGTGCTCCGCCAGAGGCGGACGCAGGTATTTGTTGAGGGGGGGTCCGGTTTTTGGTTAGCATATCATATGTTTAAGACCCCTCTCCCCCCCCCCTTCCCACACCTTAAATTTTTACACATGCAGAATTCAACGGGAGGGGGGGGGGGTCAGGACATCCGGACCACCCCTCTGAATTCGCCCCTGTGCTCCGCTGCACGAGCGTGTGCTCTAGGTAGTATGTCGTGACTTTTAAGACGTGCATCCTTGCGCCCGCCACACTATTTTTGTATGAAGGAAGTGGTTTCTTGTCATCCTATCTGGCATCCATGAAGGCGTGTTGCAATCATGTTAATAGTGTCAAAAGAACTTTAAAGGTTCTGGAATTGAGACTGCTTAGTGAACCATCAGTGGAACATTCAGGTAAATTCATGTCGGTATCTCTCGCACTTCCAGATGCGTGACGCCGAATGCCGGGTACGATGCATGGAGCCACGGTGCCCTGGGTCGGTGCACGACTCCTTTGTGTAATGCTTCTCTAGGCTCTACGGCAACATCAAGCAAGGGCGTCTGGTATATGACAACAGGCTCCTCCTCGGTGAGCATGTTCGATTCATTCCTCTTGCACACGGTGGCAGTGTACCGCTTGAAAACCGCAGTACAACAGAAGCTGTTGCTGTACCAAACATTAACAGCTGTGCAGGCCCTGTGTATATACCTTTGGCACGTCTTTGTAAACACTATACGAAGGAGCATAATACCAGGAAAACACAAAGTTGCAATCAGCTCTTTTCGCTGCTTTCTTGCCGTCAATTTTAAAGAGAACTGATTATAATAGGTTCCGTCCTCTAAACGTGAAGGCGACTAAGGCTACGGCTTGGAGTCTTAGTTCATCACCCGTGTCCCTTTTATCCACGTGACCTCCATTGCGTACTGCCAGTCTAGTAAGGCACATTCCTCCGTAAGGTCCGTTGTGGACTGCTGCAGGAGGCTGTTGAAAGACAGATTCTGGTGTCAGCAAAGGCACTGGACTCTGCATTACCATCGATCAATAGCCACCACCACCATTATAACGCCACGTGCAGTGCTGCACAACGCCTGCCTTGTATTGAGCGAGCCAAATACGAAGTCAGGTTCCGACCCTGAAAAGTCAGAGTTGGAGTCTGAGACGAGCTCGTAGGAGTCAGCGTTTGATGGCGAGAGGCTGGCTCCTGCCAATCTTCCAGTCGGCCTCTCGGACAGGGCTTTGAGGCAACTCCTTGTCGCCCGGTTCGAGACCCGCTGCAGCCGTGCTCCTGCATAGCCCCGCACATGCCAGGATGGAAGTCCCTGCCATGAGGGACGCAGCCGGCATCAAGGAGTCTGTCGCCACGACGGTGGTCCCACCCAAAAGGACACCGTCGCGGAGCCCCTACCGCCCTCTCCATGGTGATGCCCAGCACGGTCGCCACCGGCGACGGGAGCCGCTCGCCACCACGACTGAAGTCCCGACCACCAAGGACCCGTCTGTTCCCTTGCCGTCAGTGAAGACCTCCCCGTGAAAGCCGTCAAGTGCAAATTTCGCTCGCTTCTTCGCAGTCATGGTCATTCATAGGCTATGCAGTCTCTTCAGCTCCAACACCTTGCACAGTTCACCACACAGCCACCATGGCTAGGGTCAGCTTGAACGTGAGAGAAAAACATATTGCTGGACTACCAACTATGCTTTAATACTTCTTCCTACTCATGTGCCTCAGCTATCTGCGTCTTTTCGTTCTTTATTCTGAGAGCTATAGATACAATTTAGTTTGAAACGACCCGCATTTCAGCGGGACGTAAAACATTTCAAACACTATTGCTTTTCTTGTCGAGTTTGATGGAAGGCACGGTGACGCATGCTACTTTGTTTCCTTCGATGGCCATTGTTTTAATTGTTTTCGCATTTCTCGTGCATACATGCTTTTGTTTCTTGCAAGAATGGTGATGCAGCTGAACACAACACTGTGTTTACAGGTGCGGCAATGAGCTGCTGTAGTTCCCTTGACAGGTGCTGCATGCTTTTTTGTCCTATCATTTACGCACCTGCCAGTTTGACCGATGTGACATTTGCCACATGATAAGAGAATGTGATAAACAACCCCTGTGTCACACGGGGAATATTGTGTCTTGTAAGAAATGTTGCACATTTTCTACTGGTTGACGATGCAATTTACTTTGTCTTGTCTTGTTAGGGTACACTGTGTAGTGGGCGATAAGGTCGTTTGAATTGTGAAAGGGTCTGCGACATGTATAAAAGGGGTTGGTTGTTCAATACATTTCAAGCTGTGTTAGATACTTCATTGTTCTGTTCGTTTTTTTATTGTTCCTCCGTCTCAGGGTTACTATGGATGTCATTCACCAGCTCACTGCTCTTTATTCCTTTCTTCATACAATACGCATTGTTTGGAGCAGAGCACGCAACCTTACTGCCCTGCCTCGCAGCTACTTCCTTTCAATTTATGGGTTATGCCATGAATATAGGGTACTGCAATGTTTTAATTGCTTAGTTCTTGTCTTCTTTCTACCATATATGTGTCAGCTGATTTGTGTTACAGTTGGATGCAGATGTTTTCAGATGCGCATACCAGGAAACCAATCGGATAGCCAGAATCACGTAGGCAGGAAAATTGCTTTTCAAAGCTTTGGCCATTATTCTGGTGACAATATTTCTTTAGGCCGATACAAGATCACAAGATCAATGTAGGAAACACTGCGTTTTATAGTTTTGTAATGTCGAGATGCAAACAAAAGAAATCCTTTGCACGACCTTGGTTGATACTTCCAACGTATGTTTAGATCTTTAAATTCCAGTGTGAGGTAGAGGAACATGATGGACCTGTTCACAGGTATTTCATGCACTGTGTTAAGAGACGGACGGTACTGCCCCTGGATGTGAGTTGAGTGCTTTGCGGTGATATCGATAGCCTTTCCATTTTATGAGCAGAAGGCATGAAATGGGTGGGATAATGACAGTGAAGGCTTGCGGGTTGCCAAACCGACAAAGGTCACCTGGCTTGCCCCTGCAAAGAGCCGAGAAATACTTTAGACCATCTGTAGACCTTTAAAGACCTATTTTTTAGTGTTGATTAAACCAGAGATATTGCCATTTTGGGTATTGTTTCATTTTCCCTGTGGTTTTAAGCATCCCGTTATTACCTTCTGTATTATGACAGTACATCACTCAAGTATTCCTCTAGACGTTAGTATTGGGATTTGTGTCAGTTAGTATCTCTAGAGACAATCCAAGTTTCTCTCTCTCCTTACTTCTTGTCACGGTGCCTATTTAAGCATTTTTTGGAAAATAAATATTTGAGCTGTGTTTGAGACCTTTCGGTGTATGTGTCCTTTTTACGTAGATTATCAGGGTTTATGTTATGTTGCACATGTAGTTTATTTGTGAAAGTGCTTTAGTTTTAGAATGCAAAACCGTAACTTGAAAAAGTAAAATGATATGAAAACATGTGTTGCAATATTTCATTATTGGAAGTAAAAATTAACACTGACTAGCATAGCACAACGTAAACACGTGGACATTCTTAAATCACGTGTTATGTCAAACATTTATCTCTTATTTGAACAGGTTTTGCAGCACACTACCTCTAGGTTGTATTTCGTGACAAATCTATTAATATATACGAACGCCTGCCATATTCGGGACAAGATTGAATGCAGCTAGACAATAATATATATACAAAAAAGACGTGGCGAAGTTTGCTACTGAGGTATTCCAGACAAGATGAAAGTAGTTGCTGTTGCAAGTTATGATAGACTGTAGGTCTCAAAAAAGCGAGCGCGCAGGCGAGCTCATGATAAGTGGACATACCTTGACCTGAGACAGGGAAGGAAAAGAAAGGCACGTCTCCGAACACCCGGCTGTGTTTGCATACGCTGTACGCTGACCGTCCCTTTTACGTATCTTGTTTCTTCCCTGTCTAAGGTTAAGTCATAGCAACCGAATATTTCTTGGGTTCAACAGGGGAAGCAGGCGTCTTTGTCCAGGTCGTCTGCTTGCTTCCGCGCCTTCATTACGCGCCGGGACAGTAAAACGCTGGTAACGGGAGCTCTTTATGTGCAGCCGTCAACCGCGGTATTCTGGCTTGCTCCAAAATTTCGCTCTAAAAAAGGCGCGTAGCGCGCATTCCGCATTCCTTAATAATAATATTGAAACAACTTTCTCTCCACATAACTCTTAAATGTATTGCAAAAGGACACAAAGAAACGGTTTCTCTTATCAACGCCCAGTAGGTTTATATTATTTTTAAATACCTTCACCTGTACTAGAACACATGCGACAGCTTGTGACACACAGGATTGTTTGCCGTTCCTTAACTAAACGCACAAACTGCTCCTCGCGTCGTAGTGAATCCTACCCCCTATTCCGCGCGTAGGGACGCCTCGGGGACTGCGTAGCTCCCTCCGCTCGCCGGAGGTTGGCACCGATTGTCGCTCAAACGGGTGACAGGTGTCAAGTTTTCGATCACGTAGCGGCTCAAAGTGGGCACAGACGCGACGTCAGTGTTGCTAGAATATGTTCCTCCTTTCCGTTACGTCACTTCCATGTACCTTTTCTGAAATGTCGAACCTAGCTATCCAGTAAACCGATTTGCTGTCTTCTCGTTGTGTATTGTCACTCCCTGGGAGACAAACGAAGTATATCCCGACGAGCGACCCCACAAGTGGTGAAGACAACTCAAACTGGTGTCCAAATGACAACTCTAGAATATGCTTAACGGCTGGCTATGCTGGGTAAAAATAACTTTCGAACCGATAGCGGCCTGGAAATCTTTCTTATGTAAAGCTATTCATTCACGCTCGTATCGTTCACTGAAGATAAAGCTACAAGCGTCTCAGCAGATGTAATAATGCGAAATCCCCGAATTGCAATGCAGCAAACACAAAAAGAAACCAAAAGCAAAAAAATATCCTTACCTTCCTCGTGACTTGCTTCCATGAACGTTTTTTTATCCATCCTTCGCGCTCTAACGAGCTCGCGGGCCAAATGAAGTAATTATCCCCGCAACATTCGGCTCTCTAAAGCAGTAAAACCGAAAATAATGGTCTTGAATATCTGCTATAACTACTCCACAAATACTCTGCACGCCATCGATTACATCCCCCTTCTCGCGGCCGTTTGCCCAGGGTACATACACAAACGCCGCGGACGATTCCGAGCACTTCTAGCGACAGAAAAGTTTCACATTCGTCTTTATTTTTTAACCATTTAAGGCACAGTGTATCTTCCAAGATACATTGAATATAGTAATAGTTTTTTGGGGACCCAAAGCAATATTTAGGCGAAGTGTTCAACGTATTTTAGGAGATACATGTTATGGTTTCGTTTTCGTGGTCTCGAATTGTCGCCGCCATGGGTTCTCCAGGTACTCCATCGGCTCCGATTTGCATGGCGGTGCCCACAATGCGTCGTTCTCGTCCACGCCGTGCTACGCACTTCGACCTGCTGTTTGAAAGGTAGGCACTACTTTGCTTTGAAATATTTTTAATTTTGCCTTTTTAGAAGTTCTGGATTCCATAGGGTAGACGTATTTTACCCTGAAACGTATGAAAGTAAGGAAAAAAGTACATAGTATATATGCGTATCGTGTAAGAGAGGATTCGCATAGTAGCTCTGTGACTCCGTCCGTGCTTAGATTTGCAATGTTTCGGTAGTTTTAAGCCGATAAATGTTTAGCCAGGTAAATAGATTGGGCGATAGTTTAGGGGTGGGCGTTCACTCTGAATTGTACATACCTGTGCACGAGGAATCAGCTGTAATTGTGGGGAGAAAGCTTCCTGTTTGGCGTTGTTTAGTACATACCTATGTGGACCTGTTTACTGATAGAATTTGACGCGGTACTCTTTTGTATTAGGTTTCGTATTCTACCGCTGCCCGACGGAAATTCCATCAGGATCTTTCTACCAGACACGGAGTCGCGATCGTTCCTGTGTGGTTTTGATTCCAGGCAATAGAACAGTGCTGCTTTAATGAAAAATACACCAGGCAATCCAGGTGTGACATTAGAGATTCCTGGTGTTACATCAGAAGATCTGGTGTGCCCACCAGCAATGATGTTGTGTCGAGCACACCAGCGTGGTGGGCACACCAAGAGAGTCTGGTGTCACACCACATGGGCTCATGTGCCCACCAGGCAGCCTGGTTTGCACTCCACGCAGTTTGATGTGATACCAGTGTTGTATTTTTCTTTACTTTTCCCCCGTCCGCGAGCGTGTTTTTGGTTAGTTTGTGCAACGCACTTCCCCCAAAGGGGGGACTCGTTTCCTCCCACCTTGGTGATCGCCGCAGACCCCGCGGAGGGCTTCTTTGTGCTCAAGAAGTGTCCACCTCGTCCCCAGCGCTTTCCCGGGCGGCCTTGAGCAGCTTGGGGCGCTCGCCTCTTCGGGGTTTCCCTTTCCCTTTCTGCCAGTATTCTTGTTGAAGTTTGAGAAAAAATGGGAGTCTTCTCTGTGAGTCGAAGCTGAAAAGATGTGTTGGTGCACTTTCCCGACTTCCGACGAGCTAAAGATAGTTACAAACGGTCTGGTAGCAAACCAACAAAGAAAGCTAGTAATCATTACAGTTTTTGGTTCCGAAACACGGGAATGGACGGCGAGTTCATGCCTACTATGAGCCAGGAGGGTGTCGACCGCCTGAAGCGAAAAAGAACTATTCTGCGAGCCGCCACAACGAAGATTATAAACGAGATTGGCGTCCTGCTGGCCATGGATCCAACCGACATCAGTGAGCTCGAAGGAAGATTTGATATTCTTCTATTTAAGGAGGCTTTCCAGAAAGAGCTGGATACGGAAATCGACCCATCTGTCGAATATGATGCCTTTCCTAGTGAAAAATACACCATAACGCGGGCTGGTGTGACTTGATGTGACACCAGACTTTCACAGATGTGATTTGGGATATTTTCACACCAGCAGTCTGGTTTTCTGGTGTGACACCAGCAATCTGGTGTGATGGTGTCACATCAGGTATTGTTATGGTGTGATACCAAAGCATCTGTTGACTGAGTGTTGCTTTACTCACAAAAAAGAGTCCAATGATAATTATTGAAATAAAAGCGCCGATTAAGACAAGGGCAAAGAAGTGGAACGACACAAGGCGCACTCGCAACTGTTGTTTATTTTGGAAAGTACATGCATTTTATAGGCCCCAGAACCCTGTTAGTCATCAGCGTGTCCCTCGCAATGCTTCTCTCAAATATTCAAACTCACTCTTTGACAGGGCGAGTGACGCTTCACTTATAAAGTCAACGCCTTTATCCCTAATTGCATACGCCTCGTGCACCTCTCTGCTTGTTCAGTCGCGATAACGAGCCAAAATCCCAATGTCATGTAGCAATGGCGTACAACTGCGTATTGTATAAGTAACGCGTCACTCGCCCTGTCAAAGACTCTATAAGTGAAGCGTCACTCGCCTTGTCAAGGAGTGAGTTTGAATATTTGAGAGAAGCATTGCGAGGGACACGCTGATGACTAACAGGGTTCTGGGGCCTATAAAATGCATGTACTTTCCAAAATAAACAACAGTAGCGAGTGCGCCTTGTGTCGTTCCACGTCTTTGTCCTTGTCTTATTCGGCGCTTTTATTTAAAGAACCATGAACCAACTGGCCCAACTTTCCACTTTGCTGCATTGATAAGTTTGACAATAACGCAGTGTCATAATTACTTTATTCAAAAAAGCGAAAAAGCGCAACAGTAAAACTTTGGAATCTTTACTGTTGTAGGGAGTTGGCCGTGATCAACTGGAGCATGTCCGGAGACACTGCCCTGCGTCGTGGAACCGGACGTTCTGTCGTTCCGCAATTATTTTCCTTTCAGATTGCGGTTGACTGGTGTCTTAGTTACGTTGATCCGTTCCGCGTACCCTCCGCGTCAGTTATCTCCTCTTCTCAGGCATTTTAGTCGACAGAAGGCTCGATTTCCTTGTCCAGCTCTTTAAGGAAGCCTCCTTAAGTAGGAGAATATCAAATGTTCCTTCGACCTCTCCGATCTCGGTTGGATCTGTCGCCAGCAGGATGCCAATCTCGTTGATCTTTGTTGTGGCGACTCGCAGGGTAGTCCTCATTCGCTTCAGGCGGTCGACGCCCACCTGGCTCATAGTAGGCATAATCTGGCCGTTAATTCCCGGGTTTCGGCACCAAAACTCTAATAATTACTGGTTTCTTTGTTGTTTTGCTACCAAACCATGTCTAACTATCTTTAGCTCGTCAGAAGTGAGGAAAGCGCACCAACACACATCTTTTCGGCTTCGGCTCACAGAGAAGACTGCTTTATTTTCTCAAACTTCAACATGAATACTGGCGGAAAGGGAAAGGAAACCCCGAAGAGGCGAGCACCCCAAGCTGCTCAAGGTCGCCCGGATAGGTGCTGGGGACAAGGGGGACACTTCTTGAGCACAAAGAAGCCCGCCGCGGGGTCTCCGGAGACCACAAACATGGGAGGAAACAAGGCACCACATCGGGGGAAGGGGCATCACACAAACTTATCAAAAACAAGCTCACGGAGATGGGGGAAAAGCCAACAAAAATATAACACTGGAGTCACAACAAACTGCGTGGTGTGCACACTAGGCTGCCTGGTGGGCACATGAGCCTGTGTGGTGTGACACCAGACTCTCTTGGTGTGCCCACCAGGCTGGTGTGTGAGTACATCAGCATTTCTGGTGGGAACATTACGCTGGTGTGCTCTATACATCAGCATTGCTGGTGGGCACACCAGATCTTCGGGTGTCACACCCAGGATTCTGTTATGTCACACCAGGATTGCCTGGTATATTTTTCATTAGGGTTAGAAGAGGAGATAACTGTAGCGGAGGGGTACGCGGAACGGATCAGCGTAACTAAGACACCAGACAACAGGAGTCAACCGCAAGCTGAAAGGCCAAGAATTGCGAAACGACAGGGCGTCCGGTTCTTCGACGCGGGGCAGTGGCTCCGGACAAGCTCCAGTTGATCACGGCTAACTGCCTACAACAGTAAAGCATCCGAAGCTTTACTGTGGTGCTTTCTTGAATAAAGTAATTATGACATCAGCGTTACTGTCAAACTTATCATTGTACCCTTTTTTGTGAGTAAAGCAACACCCAGTCAACAGGTGCTCTCGTATCACACCACAACCAAAGCTGATGTCACACCAGAATACCAGATTCCTGGTGAAACACCAGCACACCAGATTTCTAGTGTCACACCAGAACACCAGATAGCAGGTGTGAAAATGTCCCAAATCACATATGTGAAAAAGTCTGGTGTCACATCAAGTCACACCAGCCTTGGCCTGGTGTATTTTTCACTCGGGCCGATACGGGATCTAGTGATAGTGAAGTGAGTGACGGTGACAAGGAGTACTTCCAAACGAAGCGCCTAAGAACAGAATTTCCAAGCGATAACGAAACTGAAAGCAGAATGCTCGCCGGTTGAGTTCTGTCAACATCAAGAAAGCAACAAAAGTCACCGCCGCAAGTTTTCGATTGGCGAAAGGAAGACCGGTGTTTAGTGGAGCCTGTGGAACCCGCATTTACGGCCTCTGATGATGTCAAAAGCCCCTGAAATATTTTCCAGTTTTCATTGATGGCAAGCTGCTGACGATGATTGCTGACAAGACAAACCTCTATTCTGACATTCAGGGTGGAGCGTATGGGTACACTTTGGTTTCACTCTGTCAGCGTGCTTGCGCAAAGTACATAATATTCGAACTGATTGTTGCATCGCCCCTTCAATTAAGCACCTTATAAAATTAAATGTGGGGTTTGAGCTCTATACATCTTATTTAATTTTACAAGAAAACATGTTTTAATTCAACACCAGACATATATTCTTTATGTATGCACACCAGAGGCACCCTGGTAGGCATATCAGGCCAGTTTAGTGTGCCGTGGAGTGCACATTAGACTGGTCTGGTGTGGCGTAGTGTGCACATCATGGAATTCTAGTGTGTTTTGGTGTGCACATCACATCATACTAGGATGGTTTGATGTGCGCACCAGAGCACACCAGGCCGGTCTGATGTTCACCCCAGAAAGCACTAGGACACACCAAACCGGTCTGGCGGATTTTTCATTAGGGAAGCGCAACTTCGTATGAAACATTGAATTCTAAAGCAAACAAAGTTGGTCATTTTACTTTGAATAGTTTTCTAATAAATTTTTCTAATATATTTGTATTAAGAATAATACTAAAAATTGCGGGAATCGAAAATTAACAGAGAAGAATACCATAAAACGTACCAACAATAGGCGACCCACTTCTTGTGACATCTTTTAATGCGAATAGCATTCTTTGGATACTTCACGCACTTTTCGTCTATGTATCTATCTGTCTATCTATCTGGCTATCTAACCTCTTACGCCGCGGGTCGATAAATAGATAAAAAAGACCGGCGCCGGCGGGATTCGAACCGTTGACCCTTTAATCAGCAGGGAGACGCGCTAACCACAGAGCTATGAAGGCAGTCATTCAACGCACTCTAAACACTTGTTTATATCTTTACCATCGCGCGCGTTCCATGCACGAGGGCTCATTCCGCTCTCGTGAGGCTTAGCACGGCCCCTAGCTCACCCTCTCCCGCGCTCGGGAGAGGGTGATGTAGCGGCCGTGCTCAGCCTCACGAGAGCGGAATGAGCCCTCGTGCATGGAGCTACGCGCACCAGTAGCTGTGACAGCGCTGTAAAGCGCGTCCTATGGTAAAGATATAAACAACCGTTTAGAGTACCGTTGGTTGAGACTAGCTGAGACGCCAGAAAGTCTGGTCGGTACCATTTTGAGTGTTTGTGCGTATGGCGCGTGCTTTGCTCGCCTTCCTAAGTGACACAAACGCACGTTCTGGGCTGCGGAGATCGTGCGCAGGGCTGTGAAAGTGTCAACAAATTTAGAATCGCCTCAAGAGTGGGCTGGCGTATCTAGAGTGTGCCGGCCACCTGACGAACGCGCATAACTCCGCACCGTTTGATGCTATTCGCATTAACGTAGATAATCATTCCCAAAGGATGGATTCTGCTGATTTTTATGAAATAATCAATTCTAAATACTATAATTAAAGGGTCAATGGAATGAATTTTGGAGTGGGATAAATGCTTTTAAATAGGGTTTTACCCATCGCATATTGTTTGGAGGACCAAACGCAGACTAGTACACGAAGTTAGAAAGTAAAAAAGCCTGCTTTTTTGCACGAACTTTGAAAATATAGCGGACCATTTCGTACCTTATTTCCTTTGAAAGCTATCTGCCTTTTCAATGTGATTTATCCGCGATGCTCAAGCTAGTCAGCCGAACCCAGCTCACGCATGGGACACGAACACTGCGTCACTGCGCTCGTCAACAATCAGTCAGTCAACGAATATTTGGATTCGCGTTTGTGGCCAGTGACACTTCACCAGAAATGTACACGTTACCCAAAAAAGTAACTAAATACCGTTACTTGTTACTCGCTCAAAAAGTAACTAAGTACGCTACTCGTTAAATATTCTCAAAAGTAACCCGTGAGTTACCTCAAAAGTAACGAGTTACTTTTCACGTTACTTTGACGACCAAATACACAACTGTTTCTTTTTTATGGTATTTTGTTTTCTCTTCAGTAGTCGTTTCGCTGAAGCAGTAGCTGCCTCTCGAAGCTTTTATCAGTTATGTTTTCCCGCTTCCTTGAAAACACGTCTCCGGCGACGCTGAAGAGTTGTTCTACCGACGCGCTCGAAGGAACGGCAGTGTTGTGCTTCAGGAAGAGATGGTGAATGTTCGGGAACTGCGCCTTCATTGAGGACAGCGGATATTGGTTATTTGCCTTCCCGTGTTGGCAACCTCCGGGTTTGCATTCGGTCCGTACCCGGTTTTAGAAGGTTCAAGTTCAACCAATGAACCTTATTGTGTTCGCTGGGTGAAGGACATTCCAACCTGTAGACTTCAGGGCCCGTTCGCTCGAAGCGCTAACCGCGGCTAAAGTTAGCCGCAGTACCTAGGAGAGGGATTTTAAAATCACCTGACTGGCTCGGTAGGGATGCGGGGAAACATGGCGGTGCCCCGGTGAGTGAGCGCCGTAGAATTACGCTTCCAGCGTTCTCCTCGATGCTTGGGTAATGCGCTTTCTAAAGACGTTCCCATGTCGTCAATTATCGCGTTCCTTTAGGCTTAAGAATGGTCAGAATCGAAACACTATCTAAAAAATGCGGCGAGGTCATTGCTCATACTTTTCGATTTAAGGGAGGTAAGGCAAAGTGAAAGCCTCCTGCGCCATTAGTTGCTGACTAACGCGCCCGATATTGCAGCTACGACGACATATTAGTTCCAAAGCGAGCGGCGCTCATTCACCGGGGCACCGCCATGTTTCCCCACATCCCTACCGAGCCAGTCACGTGATTTCAAAATCCCTCTCCTAGGTCCTGCGGCTAACATTAGCCGCGGTTAGCGCTTCGAGCAAACGGGCCCAGTGCAGCAACGTTTATCGCTGGACACTTCAGTCGAACTGTTCGACTGATGTGTTCAGCGGGGTTTACTGCGGTTGATCGAATGCCATTTCATCGAAGCATGTTTTAGAGAATTGGGCACGTTTTATCGAAGCACGGATTAGAAAAAGCAGAGCCTCAGTTGAGAGAAACGACGTTTATCGAAAAGGGGACGCTATTTCAAAAAGGCTTTCCTACTTCGCGCGTGTATCACTGGTGCGCGTGACAACAGAGGCCCCCGCTGCGCTCCCGCCGCTTCGCGGCGGCAGTCTGCGGCGGCTTATTACAAAAATGTTAACTCACCTGACTTGCCCATACACGCCGCTTCGCGGCGGTTGAATTCGCTAAAAGGGGGCTCATCAACACATTCTCTAAACTGGGCTTCTCTATAAAGGGATTCGACAAACTGGGGTCAGTAAAACGGCTTTCGCTAAAACGAGTTTCTCTAAACCGCGTGCCTCCGGTTCAGCGATATACGTTGCTGCACTGTTATACTGTTTAGTTGTTTTTCGGGTTGTCCATCTGCCTTTGTCGCAATAGACGCATACTCAGGCTAGAATAAAACAAGGGCGTTTAAGCGGTGTTGTACACGTTACTCCTAAAAAGTAACGAAATACCGTTACACGTTACTTGGCCCTAAAAGTAACTAAATACGTTACTCGTCCCTTTTCTTAAAAAGTAACTAAATGCGTTACTCGTTTCCGAAAATAGTAACTAAGTAGAAGTGACTCGTTACTTGTAACGCGTTACGTACATGTCTGCACTTAACATGCGAATGACAAGTACCATGGTGTGCTTAAAGCTTACGGTGGAATCTTGGAGCCATTGGATCTGGTGCCGAAGCACGTCACGATCGCGTGATTTCTCAATTGGTTTTGCGTTGAGAATTAAAGCTAAGGAGGATGAAGTTGAGAAATCAAGGAACGTTGTTCTCCAATAGGCTATTTTCGAAAGACGGCCCTCTGTTGGAAGCTATGGATTCTCTGCACAATGGCGGAATAAAATCGCAACGTCATGGCACACTTTACGCGCTTGCTTGAATTAGAAGGCAAAAACCGACGCCGTAGAGGGCTTAGAGCGATAAACTGGCATCCCATTCACCAGTCAAAAGTGAACCCCCACCCCCTGGCTGCCACCAAGTTATACAATTTTGACCACTAGACACGTGACCGTACCAAACACTGGGGCTTTTACGCAAAACTGAGCCGAGACTTGTATTTCAACTGCTGTAAAAAACATGATAAACTATTTTTCAATTTTGTTAGTCCCATGAAGATCAGTGTCTAGCTCCGATGAAATCCCCAGCACGCTGTCCGCTGTTCGTTAATATTTCCACCATGCCTGTACGCACTTACACTGGCCCTCATTACAGCATACGATGGCTGAAAACTTGGTCCTTGTATTTTCAACGTCTCAAGCGGTGTGCACTAGACTAATAGCACCACAAATACATAAACACCCATACAGACAACTCTCCTAATTTGCAATTATGCCTCAGATGCTGCATAATACCCCGACAAAGTAAATATAAATATTATTCCTGTGCGTACGCACACTAAGCCCGTTCGGGCAAGCTATTACTGCACGGCAGTAGCGCCTGGCAGTCCTAGACGTGGATAAATATTCTTGAGAGACAAAATTTCCCGTGAGACTTCCGGCACCTTCGACACAATGTCAAGTAGGCTCCGAGGCAGAGAGTACATATAATAAAGATAGAGGGAAAATGTACGAAATCTACCATTCATTTTGGCTGTTCCACATACAGTACTCGAAAAAGGCAACAAACTATGGAAATTGCACTGACATTACCTTATTTCTTTATTTTTAGCTTTAACGTTTTTCATTAGTGACATGCACTGCATACACAAAACCTAAAGATCCTAAGCACGTTGTCAATTGGATTTCTAAAAAAAACAACGCCTAATTTTGGTACTGATATTTTCTCCGACTTTTTGTCGCTCTCGTTTATTCCTCTACGGACTGGCGATGGGAGCAGTTGCGATTCGCCGCAATCCCGTTTCTTCCACCTTGCTCCGCACCTGACAATCATACGCAATGTTTTCTGCTCTACACATTCGAAGGTCTTGAGAGTTTGTGTGTGTCGACTGAGAGCTTGAGTGTCTTGGGACCTTGGGCAGAGTAGATCCAACTCATAGAGGAGTTGCGGATGATGCTATCTATTGTGAATTGGCATGACCTTCCAAATGTTGGCATGGAATGCTGCGATGAGTGTTTTAAATGTCTTCTCAACAACGTGGATCTCGACGTGTAACGCTCAAGTTTTCTGTTTTCTTGATTCTTCCGCTGTAAGTCTTCACACTCTCTAGGTGAGCGCCTTTTCC
Organism: Ixodes ricinus; assembly: GCA_037355805.1. Classification (NCBI taxonomy): domain Eukaryota; kingdom Metazoa; phylum Arthropoda; class Arachnida; order Ixodida; family Ixodidae; genus Ixodes; species Ixodes ricinus. Next base: position 14,097 of record JAZHYW010007182.1, on the reverse strand, counting down.
CAAGTACAAACCATGAAGTAGTGACAGCAACCACATCAAAAATATTTCCCACCAGAGACAAGACGAGGGCCACTAGAGTGAGGCCGTGCACAGACCGGACAGAAGCTGTAAGCTTCTAAATATCCTTCTAAATATCCTCCGTTCAGTCTTGGTTAAGGTATTGTAGATTAAGACTTGCCTAAGCCTGCAGCGCTCGGCATCGAGCCGGTCGTACGCGGGGGCAAGACACTACTACTATGCCGACATTGACACCGCCGCAGTCAATTCAATTATTTTTGCGCTGGAATAAGTTCGCAACCTTAAGATTTCATTCTCTGTTTGGTGTTCACCGGCTATTTTCATTCGTGATATTCTGGTGGAGGTGTTCTGTATCTTTCAGACATGTGTGTAAAAGACAAATGCTTCCGGTGAGGATTACGATCCCAAATGGACTATGACTAGCGAAAATGGCGAGCGATAAGGAGAAGCGAGAACGACGCTTGTCAACGCCGAGTGACAACAACGGATCACACTTAAAGGGTAACTGTAAAGAAAAAAAAAGTGTATTTTTAAACAGCCTATTTGGGACAAGCATGTCACAAAAATATTTTTCAGCCCAAAAAAATTATTCACAGCAATATTAATTGCGCGAGACTGATTTTAGTTTGCGGCTATTTCGCCCGTTTTGAATCGCGCGCCACAAATTTGGTATTATACGTCACGTACTGGCTACTTAACGTCACGGAGTGACGTATACCAGCCACTCCGCGGGCGTCGAAAGAGCGGGAGTTTTAAATCCGGAGAGGTTGTGACTCCAACTAAATTACGTCCTGTGGCGTAAATATTGCTAGAAAAAATTTGTTTGTTTTTTTGCTGAAGATTTGTTTTGTGACATGCTTGTCCCAATTAAGCTGTTTAAAAAAACTTTTTTTCTTTGCAGTTACCCTTTAAGAAAAACAACGAACGAATATGGGAAACGACAACGGCGGACGACGACGACAAACAACGACAAACGACGACGAAAAACGATGATGACGAACGACGATTCCGAAGGATGACGATGAACAACGACGAACGACGACAACGAACAACTACTACAAACGCGACTATGAGGCAAAGGACGATAAGCGGCGACAACCAGTGTTGACGGCGAACAACGGAGAGCACGAGCTCGGACCAAAGTGGTCTCGACAGAATTGTGACTGTCATGAACAGTAAGGAAGGGACTTTTATTTTTGTGTCCTTTGGTGTCAACAATTTTTTTTTTCATGTGGCTTGTTTTGGTTAAGCAGCGGTCTCTGCTTCTTAGAAGGGTTCTAATTCTGCGTGTGTATCCGATATGGCAGCGCATGCGGCTGTCACGCGGAGGCCCAGGGTATGAACCTCCACTGCGTAGCATTTTCCTTTGCGAATCATTGCCGTTCTCTAAATTTCTATTTTATTATAGAAAGTTATCCAGAGTTTCCTATAAAGGGCCCCTTAAAATAAAATAAAAAATGTTAAATTTTTTAACAGTCTGGTTAGGACACGCCTGTTAATAAATATATTTTCCGCGAAAAAAAGATATATAGGAATATTGAGGGCTCTTGACGCAATTCAGTCGGCAGTCACCTCCTTTCCACTTGTTTTCTACTTCGGTATTACAGGCTCGTGGAGGAGATGTGGAGCGGCTTCGTCTTCAGGACCAAGATGGTCGTTCCGGAATGACCAGTGACGTCATAGACTTCGCGCAGAATTTCAAACAAATCTGTCCCCGTCAATATTGCGCTCAAAAAAAAATATTTTTCGCGTACAATTTAGTTTTCGACACGCGTGTCCCAACCAGACTGCTTCAAAATCTTTTTATTTTTTTATTTTCAAGGCCCCTTTAAGACAATTCCTGAACATACAACGTGCATAAAAGCGGCCGTAACGCCCTTCATCGAGTCAGCCGTTTTTCTGTCGCCGATGCAGGATGTGCGGTGCCCGTTTCTATTTCTTGAAGTCAGAAGCTTAACTCGATCATTAACGTTTATTGTTTGTATTGCATTCATTTACACTTTTCATTCGTGTCAAATGCTTCCTCCAGTCTTTTGACTTGATCGCAACACAAAAGGAACTCCGAGACAACACATGGTTTGGTCACGTTAGTGACATTCGTCACTCCAGTACGTATCTGAAGCCAGTGACATCTACGCGCCAAGTCTTACATTTAGAACCGAATTTATCAACCCGCTGGCTGCAAAATACTAATACGGAGCTCAAGTTCGTCTGCTTCTTGCACAGGGGCTGCGATTATGTCCGAACACCGAGGCCTTCATGGCGGATAGAAAAATAAAAATGAGTAGGCCTTGAGGCATCTAGCATTGAGGTCTACCCACTCTCCTTTCTATCAGAGCCAATCAGAGCTCGGCGTCATTCTGACGTCACCCCTGCGCAAGAAGCAGACAACTTGCTCTCCGCATTGACAGTTGAGAGTTTTTACCCACTTGACCAGACTCAACCTTCCCAACTGCTCGCGAAACGAAACTTTCTTGAAGTGTGAGAGTCAGCCAACGTTTTGTTAAGACGTCGTGTCGTTGTGATCACAAGCGCCCGGAGCCCTTCCATTGTCAGGTTCTTTAAAAATTACGGATGATACTCCGGAGGAAGGTTTCTCCTTATTAAACAAAAGTACATTTAAAAAAAAATTATTTTCTCTAAATGGTTTTCGCTCCAAGCTTTCTCTGTTTCCACTTTTATTTTTTTAATCACATCATCAAAACGGTTTTGTTTTGTTTCCCCTTCCAGTTCACTCACTCCCTTACTGCACCCTCTAGCCCACTAACCTGCGTTAGACTAGTTCATACAGGATGTGTCATTTCAATTTTAATTTTTTTTAATCAGGTGAGAGTTACACGAGTACCGTCTTCACAATGTACTTATTAGGCTGGACGGACATTAAATGAGGGGATAATCGCCATGGTAAACCTACCGAACAACACAGTACAACTTTTCCCTATCTGAATTAAGGAACTGGAAATCTAACCGGAATTGTTTCTGGAAACCCAAAATACAGATTGCCGACAAAGGAACAATTTCTCAAAACCTGAAACCAAAATAGAATACACATAGATTTCCAGTTACATTGAAGTTGACTACTTAACTCAAACTGTTAATTAACGTTTTAATTATTAGTTTTACGGGTTACGTTGTATTTACAGTATTGACGGCAATTGGAATTAAAGGCCACAGGTAGCATAAAAATAATTTGTAAAATGTAATAATTTTTTTAAGTGTTCATAAAGTTTCAGGTATTTTAGCCCGATTTACAAATTTTGCGCAATAGGGGCGCCGGAAGCCCTGCGCACTATAACGCCTAGAAGAGTGTCGTAGTCGTTGCAGTGACACCGTCACTTGTGTCGTCTGCGTACCCACCAAGGAATTCTGCCGATATAGTGACGACCTCATTGAAATGACTACGTCACTCTTCTAAATGGCACTAAAGGTAATTGCCGTCATTACCGCTATTGCAACATAATCCCTAAAGCCAATAGCGAATCATTTAAAAGTTAATTCACGGATTATTGTTAAGTATTCTAGCTAACATGACGATTATTCCCACAATCAATTTCTCTAAACTGTCAACACCTTTATGTAAGAAAATCTGATCGAATTAAAATAAATATCCTTTACATCCCAGTGACGAATGATTATATGCGCCTTGCAAGTGAGCGCATTTTGGAATTCTGCGCATGGGAAAGGAGGTATGAAGGTGGCAGAGGAGGTTATACTAAGCTCCGCCTCCTCGGGGGGGGGGAGGCGCGGATGTAAACATCTCGGCGTCGGCAATGGCGGACGTGCTGTAGCAGCTGTGGCTGTAGCCCTGAGTCCATCGCGTGGTTGCTGGTTAAAAAAGAGAAAAGAACGTTCCGCTTCTGTCCTGTGTGATTTAGAGGTCGGCTCGGATCAGCCGCTGTCCAAGGGGCAGTGTTACCAACGGAAATGAAAACGTGCTGCGTCTTCGGATATGGTGGGCGCATTCACGACGGTGTGTCGCATTTTTAATTTCTGGGAGGATTGACAGATTGAGCGCTCTTTCTTGACTCGGCGGATGGTGGTGCATGTCCGTTCTTAGTTGGTGGAGTGATTTGTCTGGTTAATTCCGATAACGAACCAGGCTCTAGCCTATTAAATAAGTGCGTGGTTCTCTGCCCCTTGCACCCTTCTTAGAGGGACAAGCGGCTCCTAGCCGCACGAAACTGAGCAATAACAGGTCTGTGATGCCCTTATATGTCCGGAGCCGCACGCGCGCTACACTAAAGGAAGAAGCATGTTTTTATCCATGTCTCTTAAGACAGTAAGCTTAGAAAAAAGTGACTTGAGCAAATACAGAGGGCTAATTGATGTCCATCGGATTACCCCAGAGCAAGTGTTTGTCTGCTCAAATCACAGGGCATAGAAAAAAAGTTTCCATAAACTTTCACCAAAAATAAAAACAATAATTATTCGTGGTGTCAACGAGTCTACGACATAGCTTCTACGATACGCTCGACGCAGCACACCAAAGGAGGGAACTTGCGGACGCTAACCACCCTCGTTCTCGGTTGTTAGCAAACAAACCTCGGCGTGTCGGCCACCTCGCCCGTGAGTCCTTTGGCTTCGCTCCTTGATACGTGTCTCCCTACTGGAAAATCTTGTTGGCGGAAAGATGTTGGAAAAACCTCATACAAGCCCAAACGTAATATGGGACATCCTATACCAGCGAACAGGCAGCTCCAACATAGTGGATTACGGCGGAACGTTAGAGTTCGACGGAACCATACAAGCGTGTCGTATTATGGGACGCACTATACCAGCGTAGTGGATCGTGCGGAACCATGGAGGCGAACGGAACCATACAAGCATAACGTAATATGGGACACCCTATACCAGCAAAAATACGATACCACAATGGTGGAGCCATATGGCTTCACCATGGTGGTATCGCCTTTTCACTGTGATACACGGGGATTTTTTTTAAGCTTTATAGATTTGTTTAAAAAGGTCGTGAAAGCCACACTTCTGTGGTTTGTGCACGTTGGTTATACGGCCAGGGGTACGTATTAGAGGGGCCTAATCGTAACGATCAGTCGGATAACTAAATACAATTTGTTAATTAACTTTTTAATTACTGAAAATGAACACATGGTTTCAATTAGAAACTTGATGAGAGTCATCGGAAACCACTAAATCTACTCTTTTTAGAAGGATACAATGCAGGGGTAGCATGTTATGCGTTCCGTAAAAACGCTTTATCTGGTTCCGTTTCGGTTTCTTATCAGAGCGCATCTCTGCGCCCAAGGTCCTGTTCCTTAGGGGTTTAGTAGCGCAACACACGTGCGCCTTGCATCCCTCCATCCTACGAGGGAGGCGAGGAGGAGGCTTCGCACTGCAGCCACTGGTCAGCAGCATCGCAGGTGCAAAGATGCGCTCTGATAAGAAACCGAAGTCTGGAAACGCGTCCTAATTAAGCCTTTTCTTTTAGAACGCCGTAAAATGCTGCTTTTGTCTTATATATTCACACAAAGAGTTGATTTAGTGTTTTTCGATCATGCTTAGCAACTTTCTAATTGGAATTATGGGTCTATTTTCACTAATCAAAAAATTTAAGGAACATATTATACATAAAGGGAAGCTAGAGTGGTTTTGTATTTGAGGAAACACATTTAAATTTTCTTTATCTGACCTCCAGAATCTCAAATATCAAAATTATTTGGTAATTTGGTCAATCGAGGCTGCATAGAATCATTTTTAAAGTATCACTAGAGGCACTCTTTCCCGGAGAGTGACGTCACAAAAGGAGCTTTCGAAATCTCTGCTCATGCATCTTCACGCCAATCAAAGCTATGCACGCACACACTATTTTTAAAAAGGGGAAAAGAAGACATCACGACTGGTGCCAGTGCGGGAGAATACACCTAGAAAGTTTGCGATTGGACGCGCGGCCCTCAAGCGACACATGCTTGGCAGCTGAAAAATCCCCTTACAACGTCCCTACTGGTCGGATGTTTTTTGTGTTTTCTCAAGTTTAGTTATATCTTTGGAGAAAACAAACGTGATATTCAGATTAACGGGATAAAACTACACTAGAATCAACCTCCATCTAGTTTTCTGAAAGAAGTCTTGCATCTCCCTTTAATAAGCCGACTCATCATTACAATTAGCCCTTTATACCATGCCCCCTGGCCATATAACTCATGTGCACTGACCGCGTAAGTGTAGCTTTTACGGCTTTTTTTCAACAAATCTGTAAAGCATGCAAAGCACACCCTATAGCATGTCTCCTATTACGATACGACTGTATGGTTCCTTCCCCACTTGCATCCTTCGGGAGAGACTCGCAGACATCCAGCGTTCCATTGGAATGCTGGATGTCAGCGAGTCTCTACATCAGCGATTGGTTTGAAACAAGCATGATGTTTGCACACAAATAAGCTCTTGTCCAAGGTCCTCGAGGAGCCCTAATAGCAGTGGCGAAATGTAGTGACGTGGTAAATTTGGTAGCAACTATTTATTTCTAGAAGAATTGCATACAGCAAAGCTTAACTTTGCTCAAAAGATAATTATAAATTAAATACTGAACAAAGGTGTCCCTTGAGCTGTCAGGCCAAACTCCCACTCTTGCCACTCAGGAGTTCCCAACTTGTGCGTAGAGGGTCAGCACAACCCAGATTTGTGCTGCGAGCGCACCTGCGATACAAAGATTGAATAAACATGAGATGAAAAATAAAAGACGTTTACAATACTCTATAATGCGAACTTAGAACGCAGATCTGGAGGAGGAGGATGGGAGGGTATGCCCCTCCTGCCCCTCCCCTTCTGCTCCCTCCCTTTTAGCGGAAAATTTTCCTAAATTTAGCAGGAAAATTTTCTCACTAAATTTAGCAGGGAAATTGATGTCATGTGACCTCAACACCAATTCAGTTTCCCCACTAAATGTAGCGCGGAAAACGAAATCACATGACTTTGTGTCACGTCAGCCAGAAACAAACACAGTTTGTCCACTAGATTTACCTGAAAAATTAATGTCAAATGACCTCTACATTAATTCAATTTCCTGCCAAGTTTAGCGGGGCAGTTATGCCGATGGCGACGCCGCAAAACAGGCACCTAAGAGCTGCGCCCTCAAAAACTAAATGCCTCACATGAAATAAAGTGATAATTAAAGATAAGACAAAGAAAAGAGAATCTAAGATACCGCTTTAATATCATTCCTTTTGTCCGTTCTCAAATTTTGATTTCAAGAAATGTTTATCTCTTCATTCATACCCAGAGAACCCCCCCCCAGTTTCAGCATAAATGCAATAAATCAGTGTAGACTAGACTTTGTAAACCGTAATCCACATGAAAATGAATGTTTGCCACATAGTCTTGCATGAGTCGGTGGCTCAGATCTCTAAATACATTTGTAGTGAGGAACGTTCTTGAATAAAACTTTAGGGCTTTGAATTTGAAAGTTTAAACATCCATAAGGAACACTGTATGCCACTGATTGTTTTGTGACATATCAGAAATGGCGCAGCACTGTCATCCTTGCATACCTAACAAAAGTTCGCATTTTTTTTAGCATGGCATGTGCTATTCTGATACCTATACAGCCCTCTCACAAAACTTCGTCTATAGAGCTCTTTCTTGGTTCTTAACTCACATGACAGATTTGGTAGCTTGAATTCTCACTCTACATCAACACTTCTATATATTGATGTAATAGTGAAAGACAAGATGTATGGACTTGAGTACGGCTCGACAAGCACAGATGTGAAGAAAAGTACTGCCGAAAACTCAAATCTCAAAATAAAAATTATTAGGTAGAATGCGAATACAATTATGGATATGGTAATGAATACAATTAGCATGTTCAATAAGAAGAATATGTGTTAGACGCACACTCAAAGAAACCTGTTGCATTTATATTCATGCAAATTACTTCGGAGAACCAAGCGCTGCAGTCTCGAGAGGGAATTCGGTGAATGATTCTACCGAAAATGAAAGTAGACGGAAAAAGCAGTTTGATCTGCGACAATGAGCATTACATAAGCAAGTGGCATGTCATTATTACTGTTACAGTGCCGACTGTTTCAAACTGTCTGTCGCGTCATTCGTTGAGTTCCCTCCGTACATTACAAGCTTTGGCTCTCTCGCATGCTTTGCGAGGAAGTTGATGAACTGGAAATATCTAGTGTAGTTCTAGAAAAACTATTTGCAGAATCTTATCTCAGCATCACAAAGAATATAAAAAGTTTCTAGAGACAAGGTTAGTGCAGGAGTTGAATAAAAGAAATACTTAGTTCTGCGAAACCATCTTGCCTAAGTAAACGCATAAAGGTCCCCTAAGTAGAGCTAGTCAATACGGACGATTGTGCCCATTGCATACCATAAAAATTTAATTTGCAACCTACAATATTTACAGGCTCAACAAACTCTGAATTAGTGGAACACTTGATATTAAAGATTGGTCTCACCATGACTGTCAGCAAACATCCACATAATAATTTCCATGAACCTATGTATTTCAAAAAACTATTTGGTGCGAGCTGTTTAAAACACCATACCCCTTTTTAACACTAATAGAAAGCATGTCGTGGGCCACAACTTAAGCAGTTTTCACTTCATTATGAAGGGCAATTACACCTAGTATATGAACCATGAATATAGGCCTGCACTGAATTGTTTTCTTAAGCTGAATGTGCTATGCTCTGTTCACTATATAAATCTTTGCAGAGCTGACAATGTGCAAGTTCCTGTTTTTTTTATATTTCACATCTCCCGACTGCTGGGCGCGATAAGTACATAAGATTGCTGCCACCAACGTAACACAATGATTATTTTAAGATATTGTTTGGGTATTGCAAGACCGATGCCATCTGCGGGAAGTTATTTGTGTGACACCGTCAAAACTACATCTGCGGGTTTCACATGGTTCACACGTTAATCATGTCTGAAGACTCTTTTTTGTAATTGGAACTCCCTCCAACCCGAGATTTGAATATGCCTTTTGCATTTTAGGCTTAGAGTACTTTTGCTGTTTCACTTAAGGAATAGGTAAGAAGAATGCTTATTTCGAGTGGCATACCTACTAACACTTGGTGGCACGAGGACTCCCTGTCGCGACGCTAATCAAAAGTCACTGGCAGGGAGATGCTGCGATGCTCTTGTTGCTGGGAATACCTCCCCCATGGTCCTGGCCAGACCACAGAAGAAGATTGAGTCCAAGTTTGTGGCCACTAGGATCTCGAGATCTTGAGGCACCCAGGTAACTGAAAATAAAAACAAATCACACTCAAGTATTTGGCAGAGATACATTACAATGAATAGCATATTCTTGAGCGATCAGCATATAGATCCTTTTAATTTTTATACTTTGCACTTGAACTTATAAAAAAAACTGCTCCTTCACTGCCACAGCCATTGTCTTCCCTGAGGACAAGGCCATGTAGGCATTGAAATGATGGGTACCTAATTAAGGCAACTGATTAAACGCGTTTGCTTAACCCTTTTTGTGCCAACCTGAGAGATTTCTGTCGAACATTCACATTCAACTGTAAAGACTATAAAACACTACTACTGCAATGGTAAAATTTTCCTACCCTCATGCTCAACGAGTCTCGAGTGGGGATACAACTCCAGTTCGTACACTCACTGAGCATCAGGGTATAGTGTGCCTGCAGAGGGCAGGTGTCTGCATAGAAAGATTTTACTTGGCGCACGAAGAGGCTAACCAATAAAAATGGGTACTTCTCTAAGCAAAATGTAAAAAAAAGGCCGATCTCTACTTGGCATTAACAGTGGCACACAGTATCTATTTTATTGACTAAAGGGTACTCAATCATTATTTCCAGTTACCTAATCAAACTAAATATTCTTCCCAGCTTGCTTTTTAGGAAAATCTCTAAATTTACAAAAACTATTAAAGGGATTGTCCGGTCAAATTTTGTATTCGAGAAAACAATTGAATATCATTGCTGTTGCCTCGAGGCCCATCGTACGTGCAATATCTGAATTTTATATGCCCCTCTGCATGAGTAACTGAATTTATACTGCTCCAATTGCACTCTAGCGTAAACGCTGCTTTCGGTGGCAACATTGGAGCTCTGACGTCACACAACACAAATCGAGCATTTTTGTCTCGTCGTTTACCTGCGAGGGAACGCCTCTGCGTGCTTCGTTTTTGTTGTTGTGCTCGACTTGTTTCGCGGTTGGGTGAGATTTTTGTCGCGCGGTTGGGTGCCACAACCACCAGGCAGCACATGCGAGCCAAGACATGACGTTCCGCACTTTTCCGCGAGACGTGCAGTGACGAGCAAAATGGACCGTCGCCGTGCATAGGGACTGGGTTCCCGTCAAGATCGAGATCCCGCTTATGCAGCAATCATCTCACTGAAGAGAGCTACGAGCTGAGCTCTAAGCGCACAGAAGGCTCGTAAGCTGAGGTGTGATGCTGTGCCAACGATATTAAACTACGTCCATCCACTCCTCGGCCAAAATCGGATCAATAAATTTGATTATGCAGCGAAACCGAAACCAACAGCTAGATCGCCTGGAAATGATACCAGAATTTGTATTTAGCACGCGCCCGCATGTGAAAATAGAGCGTGGCTACGATTCACCAAGCTCGCCCAAGTAAAGTGGCGGTATGCTTTTGAACGATTCGCCGTTTGCTTTCGACCCGCGGACATCGCCTCTGAGGGAACGACCCGCAGCCTCATCACCGATCCAGTGGATCCGCAGAAATGCGTACCCAGATGCCGCTTCGTGTACCTAGTTGCCGCTTCAGAGGCGAAATCTGCATCATTTGCTTTGCAAGCGCTCTTAATTCGATCGGCGGCCGTCGCAGTTGTGTTTGCGCGAAATGGGTTACGTTTGCTCGAAGCTTATGGCTGTTTTCGAGTAATATCCTGCTAAAAGGCGTGACTTTTTTTGCACACGCTTCGAAACTGCATTAAAAGAACCGTATTTCAGTAGGGTACAGCCTAGGAGACTATATAATTCGAAACAAAATACAAGACATCCACCGACCAACGCTTGTTATCTCGACCATCCGAAAAACCCTTGCGTTTTGTGACGTCACGCAGCAGCTACGGATGTCAGCCATTGACACTGGCGAAATTCGGGGTGCAGTTTCGTACGTACGCTCATGAAAGGTTTCATTAATAACGGGAGATCATATATCAAAATAAAAATGACGTTTGTGTACATGAAGGCTCCCTCGACGTAACGAGCGCAAAAACTTAAGTACTTCCGGTTTCGACCGGACAATCCCTTTAAGACAACTGCTAAAAAAAATGGCAAAACCAACGATCAAATTTGCCTGCTCTCCGGTAGCACGCCATCTATGGCAGGCAGAACTGCAGAATGAGCAAGCAGTCTAAAAAACAGGGTATGTCCTATGTATGATTTTTTTTTCGTGCTGCAGAGCAAGTGCTGGAAGGAGGTTTTACGACATTCATTTTTCACAACCCAAGTTCTTGCAATCAGTTGAGAACAAGTTCGAGCAGTGAACTTGTCTTCGCCACTGGCATAACAATTTAGTGTCGCCCATCGAGACTCAAACAAATTTGTAAATAAAAAGAAGACCAACTTTCATAAAAAAATATGTAACTTTGGCAAACAAAAGTTATCTTGAGAAACATATGTGGGGTACAGTTGTACAGTGTCTATTCGTGTGCTTAACCAACTTTGAGGTACATCGGCGACACTGAAAAGAAAACGCCCGGTACCATTAAGAGAAAGACAAAAAGGATGCATACCTACACCAGAAAACTTTAGGACGACCACGGGCAGGAAACTCTGGTGAGGCTCTCGGAGTGACTCCCTGCAATAGCCCTGCGCAGACCACAGAACAAGGTACGGTCAGAGCTTGCAGCCATAAAGTGCTTCATATCATAAAGTACCAGAAGCCGCTGCAATTAGAAGTAAAGTGCACTTCATTTCTCTGCAGAACGGAGAGTTTAATAGCTAGCATGCATTCATTAGGTGATACTGTCATGAATGCGTCGACTTTTCAATGGAGCACTATATCACCAAATTGTTAACCGTGCCGGGCAACACTAAAAACCGGAAGCATTATTCCAAAATATCTCAGCTTAAAGTTAACCACGGCAGAAGCTTCAAGCCATCCTTGCAAATTCAGTGCAGAAAGCAAGCCATGTGACCTTATAGTTGGACACCATGGTATGTCAAGCTTATAATCATGTGTCACGCTGTTTTTGCTGCAATGGCTTGTAGCATCAAAAGTGGTCCAGCTTAAAGAGATACAAAGTATAGACGTTTGTGAGTGGGGCCCTGGCCTAGTCTTCAGCTACATTGCGATGTAGGACGTTCCAACTGGGACGTTTGCTGTCTGTAACCATACGATGAGCTTGTGCCCAGTTATTGTTCGAGCTCAGTACATGTGCTCGACAGTGCCGTTATTTGAGAAGCATTTTTATTAATGTTAAACATGACTGACTTACTGAGAGACTGCGTCTCAACGAGTAATGACTTGGGATACCTAACTGAATACAAGTATATTAACTAAATGCAAAACAATTACCTGGCAGCCATTATAATTTTCAACAGGCTGGGTCGACTCCTCATTAAGTCAAAGGAGTCGATGCGTAATAGGACAATACAAACAAAAATATGCCTTAGAATTCCTTTAGCACCCCCGAAATGATGTGGTTTTGAAGGTAAGCCACACAATGTTCTTGATTTAGAAAGTGCCTCAGCTGTACACATGCATATGCACTAAGGCCACTTGCCAAGCCTAATCTTCTCAGCTCTGTCCAGGTTAGGCCGAGTTAGAGTATAGAAGTACACGCTCACTGACAGAATGAGAAAGGCAGGGAGAAATCTCCGTTGTTCCGCCACCAGCCCGCCTACGACCTTCGATGACGTTTCAGCGTCTCATGAGCCTCGAGTGAGCACGTCCGTTCAAAGCGGGGTGAAAAGCACAAGCATGTGCTGGAGGACGCCCAGCCATTCTCTTTTTGTCATCGGCTATACTACATAATTTTAGTACGACATATTTTTAAGTGAGAAAAAGTATTGCAAATATGCAGTCCACCTTTGACCATAATACAAAATTCTGATAAAGATAACAACAGTGTATGCCTATTGCCATCCACCATTTTCCAAACAAGTGCTCCCACCTATCGGAACATCTACACATGTGGTGCGCAAGTGGGTTCAGGACTGAGAGGCTAGAAAACGAAGCGCTCACAAGGCTTGTCTGGCCCTTCAACCATGCGGGTACATTCGTCGCAAATACCTGATTTCTAGCCAAATTTTTTAGAATGAGCAAATCTTGTCCATGCTTGAGGTAGATCACTGATTTGTGATTCCCCCATATTGTGCGAATCCTCCTTCAAACTGCGGTACAACCTGCAAATGAACTCTGATGTGCTGCGGCACACGTCCATGCTGCCTGCTTCAGAGGAAAACCACTGCTCGTGTTGAAGACGACATCCCACAACGTACAGGCAACAACGTTTAACGAACTAAAATAAAATTGATATCATTCAATAGACACAGATAGGCTCACAAAGTGTCGACATCGTGATTGTTGTTGTTGGTTTTACTCTTGCATACAAACAAAAGTGACCTCCTCTTTTCTCCGATGTACAGTAAAACCCCTTATCTTCATGACCCCTATTTCTTCTCGAATCGGTCACAGAGGACATAATCACGGCCACTGAATTTCGCAAAATTAAAGGCTGCGAAAATTAAGGACTCGCCAACATTAAGGAGTTTACAGTACTTCCGTGTGTCACATGATGTTAACATTTCAAGGAGGCTAAAGGTATTGGTGTAAGAAAAAATGGCCAATGCAAAAAAACGCCCTTCTCCAGGTTAGGCACGCGAGGTTCTTTTGCACTCCCTTTAAGGTGGCAGATTTGTTCCGGCAGAGCTTTTGGTAAAACAGAGTCTCAAAACTAGCTATACTTGGCGTCAACTATTTTGTGCTGCATTGTAAAGGCTAGAGTAGCTTCGGAACAGTGCTTCAGCCCAGCACTGTTGCGAGAGCATGTGGTTTAGTGTTGCATCCCATTTGCATGGTCTAGAGAAACTAGCGCTGACAGAGTTGGAGCACTCCGGAATAATAACACGCCGCTGTGCATTTCTTAAGAGCGGATTCGA